>JAOWAD010000021.1:0-96855 GCA_025698515.1 Gossypium sturtianum | reverse complement strand
CTTCGTTCAGTTACATGTGCTTGTGGCACCATTTCGAGAGGCCACTAGTGGCATCTTCTGACATTTCGAGCTGTTTGTGTCAAATTTCACAAACTTTTTTTCTTTTGAGCCCACGTTGCCCTTAATTCCTCTTTTAAACTTTAAATTCTAGACATTTTCTAAGTCATTTCTAAGTTTCAAAAATTTTAGATTCGGCTCACGTAAACTTGACATTTTCTTACATTTCCAAGTTTCGAGAAATGTACACTCTATTTTTGAATCATTTCCAGGTCATTTCCGTCCATTTCCAAGTTTCCAAAAATGTTGAAAATTTATTCTTAAATACAATAAAACATGTTTACTTCATTACAATTAAGCAGAAAATGCACTTAGGCCACTTTCGAGGATGTTACCATGATCAGTAGATGGGAGAACTGCAGTGCACTTACGCAGTGACGTGTAACCTGAAACTTTGAAATGTTTTAAATTTACGAGAATTTACATGTGTGTCGGTTTAGTCAGGCCACTTTCTAACTGCGTGTTTAAGATGCCGAAGACCTCCAGCAAGAGACTATATACTTATGAATGAATATGCCCGATTGATGTTTGACTTTGTATCTGGTAATAGTAATGTAAACGTTACGGTCATCACAGCAATACCTCTGCTTTCTAATGCATTGACAGTCTCGCGGGTTAGGGTATTTTATGTTGCTTAACCATTTGATCGTTTAACCAGTAGAACTTTATCTGTCTTTGCAATTATTGTTACAAGGGTGACCTTTTGAAAGAAGTTGAATGATATGTTTGGTGGAAAACATTGCATGGTTGAGAAAGATTTGGTAATGACAAGCTATTCAATGCAGAAACTACCTCTACCTGCATTTATACAGCTGCGATCTTAACTTTTTTGATGTTGCACTACGAAAATCCATCGTGACCACTTCTATTTACGATGTTGGCTACCTTAAAAATCTAACATCATACCATTCAGAGAGATTTTAGCTAATTTAAAATATTTCAACACCTTACCTTTCTCTTGGAACTTGCTCCTAGCCCATAGTGTAGTTGCCACTTTACCTATGTTTCATTTTGGTGGGTAGAATGTAACATTAAATTCAGTGTCGAGCAGTGGTTTGGGACCACAAATGAGAGTCGAAAATAAAATTTTATTTTATTTTTATTATATGGTTCAAATAATATGATAGAAAGTGCATGTAGAAATTTTGATCTGAAAAATTTATTCGATTATGTGTTTAATTGGAAGGTTAAAATTACAAAAAATGTAAAAGTTGAATTCTAGTAGCTACAAGGATTAAATAGCTATGAATTCAAAACTTGAAGGTCATATATGGTAAGTGGGCTAAATTAATAAAAGTTAGTAGATATTTTTGGATAATTCATCCATGGAAAATGAGAAAAGGCTACAGGACTAAATTGAAATTTAACTAAATTAGAGTAATTAAAAAGGTGAAAAGAAAATATCATCATATTTTCTCATCTTAACTCCCAAAATAATACATGGAAACCCTAGGATAGAGAGAAGAAACTTTCATGGCTTGATTGGGTAAGTTTCCTTGTCGATTTTTAAGTAATTTTGATATTTTTGAAAGCAGGGATAACTTAATCTATCTATTTGGGATCAATTTGTAAAGATTATCAAAGTATGAAATTTGGGTCATGGATGAATATGCTGGAAATTAGAAATTTATGGTAGAAAATGAAAGGTTGTTGATAGATAAACAACTTTTACAAAAGTGATTTTGAGTGAAGAAAACATGATTTAGGGACTAAAATGTAAACTTGTGAAATTGAAGGAGAAAAATTCTGAAATTTTATGAATACATAATGCTGTAGATTTTGTAATGGGGCTTTAGTTAGGCTTGGAATATGGGTAATTTGCACAAGTTTCATTTTAGAGGCCTAAGAATGAAATAGATTTATAGAAAGGATTGGGGCAAAATGGTAATTTTGCCTAGGATGTAAATAGGGTCCACATGAATATGAAATGTGATAAATTGACATTAAATGTCCTTATATAGAGCAGGAAAAGACCAACTACCAAATTAAATGGGGAAACAAAAGTTTAGGATTAGTTGGAATTCAAACACGAACAATTGTCAAGGTAAGTTAGGTAGCAAATATGTATGTTAAATTAATTGAGCTGAATGATATGATTTTAATGATATGTATATGATGATGAACATAATGAAATAACTATAATTTGGAAAAATATGGATAAAATTTCGTGTCAGGTTAAACATTGAAGTCGATGGATTATGGTGATTTCATGTGAAAGCAGTAGGGATATGACAAATGTTACAAATAAGTTTAGCACGGGCCGGGTAATCACGAATTAAACCTCTGAGCATATGTTATAGATTGGGTTTTAGCCGGACATGGGTAACCCTAGTCGCTAACTAGAGCATAGGTCAACTGAAAGGGTTAACTTGGGTGGCAATCCTAAATGACCTGCTTGTGAGCGTCCGGTTGAAAATCGAGTTGCTTTGGTAATGGTAATATTGTAGAATATGTTAGCTCGAGTGTACTCTTTGAACTTATACCCAATAGGTAATTATGAATATGAATTGATGGATAATTTATATGTATACTTTATGTATCATCACGAATATCCATCGAAATTTCATTAGTTCAAATAAAAGAGCTCTTGAAATATGGAAAGAGTGGAATTTATGGAAGTTTGTATGTAATGAGCTCATTTATGTTTCTTGGATATTTATATGATGTTATGTGACTAACTTGCTTGATCAAGTGTATATGTTTAGGTGAACTAGATAATGGATGAAATGTATGTTTATGTATGCTTGTTTGAATATATATAACATGGTAAGTTTATTTTCAGATTATCTGAACTTCTTAAGCATGAAAATGCTTACCAGTTTAATTTTTCCTTCTTGTTTATAGTGCTGTGCTAGCTGCTTGAGGTTGGAGGATCGATCGAAGGCATAATCACACTATCCACTATCTCCTTTTTGGTATATTTAGAAATCTCATTTTAGTATAATGACATGTATAGGATTATTTGGCCAAATGATGACTTGTAAGTGATGTTTTGTAATCTAGCCGTGGAATGGCTAGTAATAATTTATTAGTGTGTTTATAAGTTATTTCATTTTCAATGCCTATGTGTTAAATGTGGATGAATAGAATATGTTTATCTTGTATATATACAAAGTATGATTATAAAATGAATTGCATGTGATATTATGCCATGATAGATGTTAGTTTAGGTTTGGTTTTAATGCTTGATTTGGTTGGTATATACATACAAGTATTGGTGTAGGTTGTTGGCAAAATTGGGTGAGAAAATGAAGCTATAAATGGCTTCGTTTTTCTGCAGTAAACAGCGTATGTGTAAGCTATGTGTGACACAGCCACCGCCCCATGGGCATGTGGTTTGGCCAGTGTCCTCGCACTAAAATTTAGAAATAGAATACCAAAATCGAGCACCACGTGGTAGAGACAAGGTGTGTGTCTCGGCTGTGTGAGGGACCTGACGCCTTGAACACGCGGCGTGTGCCACGGCCCGGTGTGCTTGCACCTAATTTTGAAAATTAAATTTGCCACACGGCCTTAGCACACGGCCAGTGTGACTTCAATTTGTTCATGCCTTGCAAGTGAGAGTTACATTACGAGTTAGGGACACGGGCATGTGTGCCACCACGGCACAAACATGGGCATAATCCTATAATCGTGTGAGCCACACGGCGTGTCCCTAGACCACATGGTTGTGTGGGCCTTTGTTCATAAGAGAAATTTGGAAATTTTAGAAAAATTTTATGAGATCACGTTGAGTCCAGAATCAATTCCTAATGTTCATATTGGGCCTCGAGGGCCCATTTAAAGGACAATAAGAAAAATTTTGAGTATGAATGGTATTTTAATACAATTTGCATGTAGAATGTTACGTGAACTACGGTAATACTCGTAACCATATTTGACGGATACGGGTTAGGGGGTGTTACTGATGAACTTCCTTATTTAGCAAGAGTTATCTTTTACCCTCTTGAGGCCATATCTTCCCTAATGAAAACCTCATTTGTTTTCACATGTGGAATACCATATAAAAAGTGTGTTTATAGCTCCATTAGCCATTTTTGCACCAATACTTTGAAACTTCTTTTCCTCCCATCACAACCTAAAACATTTTGGGGGATTTTTGGGTACATAAATAGGAATCCAAGAAATTATATTGCTCGTCTTCCTTATCCCTAACTCCAACTTAAAGGTGCCAAAAACCTCCCATTGAAATGTTAATCTTGAAGGGCTTTCATTTTGTGATGACACGAGAAATGTAGTGGTGTCGAAAATGTGGTTTTAGAACCCCATTTAGTAAATCGAGTTTTGTAAATATTAAATAAATATATTTACAGAGTTATTATGAAAATACATTAAATTTCAATTAAGTAATTTGCTTGAAGAGTAGTTAATTAAAACTGAGGACTAAATTGTAAGAAGTCAATCAATATGAATTTTAATTAAGAAAGGATTGAGAGCTTAGATTATAATAACTTAAAAGTTAGTGGTGTTAGAAAATATGATTGGAACCTCATTTCTGATGCTCAAGTGCGTAAATATTATTATTTAATGTTTACGAGATTAATATAAAGGTTAATTAAAGTTTGATTCCTTAATTTTATCAAAGATTGTTAATTAAGGTACAAGGACTAAATTGAAAAAATGGTAAAAATTTAATATCTACAGATTTTTAAATGATCAAAGGACCAATTGAACAATTAGCCCAATCATAAATGACCAAACGGTGGAGGATGATTAGGAAATCCACTCACTTTTGTTAAATTGGTTTAAAAAAGGTTAAGTTAATTAAGTTTAACTAGAATAATTAGTATTTAATTAAGTTATAATATTAGTATAAAAGTTAAAATAAAGGAGAAAACAAAAATTTCTCTCCCGTGCTTTTCTTCCTATTCATGTTGTGGGAAGAAAAAAAACTATTATTTGAAACTTAAAGTTTTAGAGCTACAACAGTTAGTTTGATTGTAACACCCCAAACTCGGTCAATACGCTACGACCAAATCTTGGTATGCTACGGGGAAAGAAATTTGGGAAGAACTAACAAAATATCATGGGTTGGAAAAACTTTGCGTTTCGTTTTGTATCCATAGCTTGAAAATTTGAAGTAATTGTTTAACTTAGTCCGAATTTCAAAGTCGAGGTTCATTTGTCGAAAATTGAATTTTAAGAAATTCCATTTAAACTTGCTGAGTTGAAGAAAACGATGTTCAGCAGTTTTTAAGCAAAATCTCCGAATCAATTTGTTACTCGATATCCATCTTTCCGTTAGCCATTTGAAAACCATTGTTCAAAAGTTTTAATTAATGAGAAAAACTCCATCTTCTTTAGTTTATTAGACATGCGATATTAACATTATAACAAAACCCAAATTAAAGATAAAGTGGCCTTATTACAATACCAAAACCCAAACTTAATAGTGAAAATTTAAAATAAAGAAGCAAATTACTAGAAAATGCATGGCCACCTCCCGAGTCCGCCTCGGCTCCAAATCCACGATCTATTGATTGCACCGCAAATTAGCCAGAGGGTGAGTCACCGAGACTCGGTGTGTAATTCCCCTTATAACACAATCGGGCCTAAGCCCCAGGATGCACATTGGGCCTTAGCCCACTCAATATAGCATATATCACATGTATACTGTCAATGGCCCACCCCAACCTAGTTTTCCATCCTCTGCACACCATGAATCATCCAACGCGTGCTGGCACCAGGCCAACTGGTACCAAACCACTAGTGGTTCCAAACCCTTTGGTAATGATCACAAGTATAATATATGTGGGGCCAACCCACTTGTGGTACCAAACCATGGTGACAATCCACGATGAATATATGTGGGGCCAACCATTTGTGGTACCAAACCAGCTGGATGAGTCACGGAAATAATATGTGGTGCCAAACCACTATGGTACCAAACCACTGAGACGTAGTCACTAGATAAAATTATGTGGGGCCAACCCACGTGTGGTACCAAACCACTTTGGTGGCTTAGATGCAGAATCACATTTCCCCTCTTCACATCATACTCCTGAAGCCCATGCACATGTTACATCTTTGAGATGAATGCAAACATGCTCCCCAAAGCAAGTGGTGAATTATATCATTACATTCCTATATTCAAAAGTAGAACAATATAGATACTTACTCGGTGTCACCAACCTTACCCATCGAGGTATCTCATTGCTGCTAACCGATCATTTTGGCTTCAGCCATTTCGGGCTTAATAACGTAATTTTAACAAACAAAGTGTGAGAATTACACACACGATAGCAACGTAACACACTAAACTCTCTACGGCGCTTTCACTCGCGAGGACAACGGCTATTTGCCTATCCGAGCGACGTCGGCTCTACCACGACCTAGCAAAAATCCTGAACGCCGACACGGCCGCGCCTTTTAAACTTAGGGTAGGGATTACGGATACACTCTCCACTTTCGACTTGACCGCTTCTTGCATCCATGAAGCGGACTTGATCGGTCGAGAGGCGTCGATTTTCTATTAAGGAAATGTTGATTAAGGCAACCAAAACACAAAGGAGAATACTAACTAAGGAATCGAGAGGATAATCCACTTACCTTGGTTATCAAGAAGTCACACCAAACTGAAGGTAGCTCACGGTCTAAGAGAGACTCCCAAAAGTCGAGTAGAAGAGATTCGAAGCTATCCACTTTATTTGAGACCAATCATCGCCGTGTTGAAAGAAAGTTAAAAGGGTTAGCCAGACTTCTAAAAGAGACAACAATAGCCACTTCATCTATGACCCCACATAGGATGAGAAAAGCAAAGAAGGGTGATAGAATCTTTGATTACCTTACCTGAACGAACTCCCAGCGAAGAGAACCTTCACGATCCTAAGCACCTTGCTTTACGAGATTCGGCTTAAAGCATAGGATGGAAAGAAAGACTTAGATGCCTCAAGGAGAGATTCGACTTCCTCTTAAAAAGAAAGAAAGAAGATGTTGTCAAAGAAAATAAAAGAAAGAACCTTACCTGACAATGGAGATGCCGATTGGCACACAAAGAAGATTCGAATATGGTGAAAACAGCCAAGAAGCAGAGAGGAAGTAGGAGTGTCGGTTTACTAGAGAAAATAGAAAGGAGAGATGGAGATTCGGTTATGGTGAAAGATGTAGGACCCAGAAACACAAAGAGGAGGATGATAAGGAGTAAGCTTGATCGAGAGGAGAAAAGAAAGTAAAGTGCAAAGAAGACAAAGTGAAGAAAAAGGTTTCGGCTTTGGAGAAAAGTGTAGCACAAAGAAAAATAGTTGGATGAATAAGGAGGAGAGATTCGGGCAAAGTGACTTTGGTAACCTGAAGAAAAGCAATGCACAAATGAAAAGGTTGACAACCCAAATGAAAAGAGATGAAAAGAGGTTAGGAAGAACCAAAAATTCCTATCTGAAAAGACCTTGAATGCACTGGAAAATTTTGTACTCCTCAATAACTAAGCAGAAAATGCTTCCTCATGCCCCACAGTAATTTCTCCTTCCCACAATCCCACATTTGGCCAACCACTTCCACCAACATCAAATCCATGATTCCTCTACTTTCACTCTCCTTCTCCCATTCAAACTTGTTGACCTGTTCAAATCCACAAACACCTCACTGCCACCCATTCAAGTGGTTTGACTCATTCAACCAACAACCTTGGAGTCCAGCAAGCCACTTCCTTAGCTCCTCTAGCACAAAAAAAAATAAAGCTCTGAATCTTGTCTGGCGAGACTCGAACTCCTTCCCCTTGTTGCTCCCATTGTGGCGCCACTACCACACTGCACCTTAAGTGGCGCCTTCTTGCCACTCCACCACACTTCTTCTTGTGTCAACAAACACAAGAAATTACCCATAAGACACGCCTCAACCAGCTTTCCCTAAAGAGCCTAAAAACAAAATTTTCACCAAGGCTCAAGCTTAACCCCGAGCCTTCCGGGACCCCCAAACATACTAAATTAACAAAGCCAGAGCATGCCAACACACAGCAAACATAAAATCAGAGCCCCTAATTCCCCGGATGTTGTCGATTTAGTCCTTTTATTGTAATTTTTATGTTTATGATGTCCCCTTGGGCTTGATTTAGCTAACATGTGTACCAATTTGTAAAAAGCTATTAAAATTCTAAAAGTTTTCATTCTTGAGTTCTTGATGAAATTGGTGTTAAATGATTAGATTTAAAGCTTAGATATGAAAAAAAACTAGTTTGTAAAGTGAAATTATTAGTTTTGAACATAGAGACTAAGTGTGAATATTTCAAATTGGTTTTAAATTTCTATAATTATAGACAACGGAGGGTCTTAGAAAGATGAAATTTAGATCGGTTTGAAATCGATGATCAAATTTGAAAGATATCACATTGGTTTTAAGGACTACATTAAATAAAATGAAAAAACTTTAGGAACACTCTGAATAATGAAATTGAACTAATATATGCTTATAATAGAAAGATATAAGATGTTTGGAATTGATAAATTTGATTGAATTATTATTTAGATCGAGAAATTAGACAAACTGAGCGAGGATAATCGGAAAAAGGCAAAAATATCGATTAGTCCTGCATGATTCAACATGCGTTTTTGATCAAGTAAGTTCATATGGTATGATTTTATTTAAATTTACTAATATACTAGAATTATGAATTTGTGTATGTTTGATAATAATTTGAATTATTTGAAATTTGGTACACAAAAGTTGAGTTGTGGACTAAATCATAAATAAATGATAAATTATTTGGTAGATTGAATATAATGAATTACAACCAGAAATATTTAGCAATTGATGTTTGATTATGACTAGTCGAGTCGTGTTGGTATGAATTTGATTGATTATTGAGATAGAGATTTAAATTGAATAAAATTTAAAATAGTATAACTTGGTGAGAATTGTGAAATTGGCTTAGAATTTAAATGAAGTGTACTATGTTATGTATGAAAACGATACCTTGATTGATGAATTAATGATATTGAGATTGATTGAATGGGAATCAAACTTACAATGAAATCGGATTATTGGTTACCCTATTAATTGTTCGAGCGAGAATCGGATATAGTTGACATGTCATAGGATAGATCGAAGTACGGGTTACTTTGACTATGTTTACGATGAGTGTTGTTCACAAATTTTACTTGATTATACCCGATGGCGTTAGACGCGTAATCTATTTACTTTTAGAATTATGCGATGAGGCACTAGGTGCCAAATCGGTGTGTTAGTTGAATCCGTGTATCCATTCAAGTCAAGTCGAGGTTAATAGGGATATAAAATGTGAAATTTGATAAATGATATATAAATAGGATTGATAATGTGATTTGGTAATACTAATATGATTTACGATATATAAATATCAATAGCATGTGAAAGATCATGCGAACGGATATATACGAGCTCGGAGGGCCTATATGAAATCATGACCAATCAAAGCGATTTGATTTGGAAATGATATGATGATATGACTGTATGATATGAATTGAATAGAAATGTGATACCAATGATACCAATATCTTAAAATGGTATATTCTTTAGATTGATTCTGTGGTACAAATTGGATTTCTAGTTGCATATGTAAATTAAAATGTTGGTGAATTATGCAATTTGTATTGAATTGCTAGTTTTATGTGAATAGTCTTGAACCAAATTGAAATTTTAAATGTTTGAATTATATGTTAATTTGTTATATAATGAACTCACCTTTTGGTATGTGATTGCCATGTTTAAGCAAATTGGTCAAGTTGAATAGCTTGTAGTGTTAAATCTTAAAATGAGGTAAGATGTTGTTTAAATATTTGTGAACTTACTAAGCATTCAATATATGATTACCCTAGTTGTTTTCCCCTTTCCTATATATTGCCAACTTGCGAAATGTGTCAAGCGAATCGTCGAAAGCTCACACTATCTTGTTATTAATTTAGTAGTCTTTATAATCGTTTTGAAAGCTTAGTTTTGTGGCATTTATATAGGTGATATGCTTTTAGTCAACCTTGAATGTTAGAATGGTTCAAATATATGGTATGCTTGAATTGGCAATATAAATGCCTTATTTAATTGGTTGGATTTGACAATTGAACTTGAATTATGTTTGGTAGCTTAAAGTAGCGTGTTTGAGTTTAAATTATCATAATTAAGATGATGGTAATGAATGGTGAAAGATATAAAAGATGAAGTTGAATTGAATAAGCTAAATTGGTATGCACGATGTTCAATTGAAGATATCTTGAATTAGTTGAATTGTGATGATATGGTGAAATGTTGGTATGTGTTTAGACATATTTTGTGTAGGAAAAATGTTGTGAGAATTTCACTACATGGTAAGATTGGAAAGTGACATGAAATAGGCACCAAAATGTAGATTTTCTCTACGAGTATCGATACCTTTAGCAATTTTTTTAAATTTTCAAAATATCGAACCTTAAAATGGTATCGATACAAGGGTAAAGTATTGATACTTTGAAAAAAATACTAATACCTTATGGTAAGTATCGATACTTTTGATTTTAATTCAACTTTTACTAAATTTTGAAGCTCAAATTGCTACCACGATAATAGGTAGGAGTATCGATACCTTATGGTTCTATTTCATGCTCGAGTCAACAAAGAGCTTCCGTAATCTTGATTGAGGCTCAAATTCTATTGTATGGGCGTAATGTAAATGTGTTTAACATGTAAATGTATCTTTGAATGATCATTTTACTATGTTTGATTATAGTTGCTCGAGCAATGAATGTGGCATTTCATTTCTTGAACCACACGATGATCGAATTCGGATGAGGCGTTACATAAATAGCAATTATCCAAAAGGACCCAAATGGTTATTAAACCATTTTTTCTTTTAATGTTAGTAGGCAATATTGAGTGTTGACCATTTTAAATTAAGCTAATTAAGGTTAAAGAATAAAAAATAGGTTTAATTAAGTTATAAACATGATTAATTAACAATTAATTTAATTATAATTATAATATATATAGTAAACTAAGTGGGAAAAGATGAGATATCATCATCTTTCCCATTTCTTCACTATCTAACTTTCGAAAGAAATAAGAAAAAAAAATTCTTCAATGCTTTCAACATTCGGTTATTAAATTTCATAAGGTAACTAATCTAAATTAATGTAATTTTTATAGATTTATGGTCATGGGAGCATGATTTAGCTAGCCCATATACCAATTTGTAAAACTGTTAAAGTTTTAAAAAGTTGTCATTATTGATTTCTTGAAGAATTAGGCTTGAAATTGATAGATTTTAAGCTTAGATTATGGAAATAACTATATTGTAAAGTTAATATAGCTTGTTTGTTAAATTTGTTACATTATGTACCAAATTGACTAAATGTAAAATCTATTATGAAATTATAAAAAGAAATAGAAAGTATAAAGTCCCTAGCGAAAATCGTTGAAATCAGATTTTTAATCGAAGCTAGGAACCAAAAGTTGTGTATATCAGAGTTTAGAGACTAAATTGTATAAAGTACAAAATATGTGTCGGTTTGTATTTGGATATGGGTTGAATGAAATATGATATTTATTTATTGAACTATCGAATGTAGCAAAAAAAAAAATGACATCAGACCATCGAGGAAAGGAAAAGCAAGAGACATCGACAGTGTGTGCGAGATGTCGATTTGTACTTTTATGATTTGAGATAGATTTATTTACTTGCATATAAATGTTAATTATTTGATTGATCATTGAAGCGACATATGGTGTTATTATGAAATGTTTTGATTGAGTTTGATGTGGGATATTGAATTAAAGTTAAACTAAATAAAATGAAAAATGACATGAATTACTTGAATCATGTTATTTGATATAGTAAATGGATAGATATATGTTGTATAGCATGTAATACATGTGATTTGATGATGAGCAGAAATATGGTTGTGAATATGTTCAGAAATGATATATGTCTTGATCGTTGTTTTCACTATGTCAAAGTCTTAAAATTTATAAAAGAATGATCGAACACAGGCTGACTATGACAACGATTTGAGGCAAGCGCACCTATCGAGCATGAGTATAGTTTAGTGGCAAGACCGGAATGTCGAACCCAAAGGAACTAAAAGTACTAATACTAACTCTCTTTTTATTATCTAGCCTAAAATAAAGGGAATTTGTGTGTTTAATCTAAATTAATTAACTACTAAACTAAAGACTACAAGACAAAGAAGAATGAATTTGGGAAAATAACTTGAGGAAAAACCAATTGATTAAAAGCGACACCCAGGAAGAATCCACCTAGACTTCACTTGTTATCTAACTCACGAACAGGGCGATTTATTCATTTGACTTGATCAGTAAGATTCCCTAATGTATATTAAACCCTCTCTCGAGGCGAATAACGTCCTAACCTAGGTTGATTAATTGAAATCTCTTTCTAATTAAAACCCTAGAATTGCATTAACTCGATCTATGGAATCCCATATTAGGTTTCACCCTAATCCGGCAAAATCTCGTCACCCTATCTCTAGGCACGCGATCAACTCCGCTTAACTATGCTAGATCTACTCTTAGGTAGGGACTTTGCTCCTCCACCTAAGCACATCAAACTTGAATCAATATCAGGAAATATCAACACAAGAATTAAGAACACATAATTAAGAACAAGTCAAATATTTATCATATAATTCGATGCGATAACAAGATTCATCTAAGTTTCATCCCCTCGGTATCTGAGGTTTAGTTCCTAACAATAAAGAAAACATCTCGGAAGAAAAGATAAAACAAAACATAAGAAATCCTAAAACTCCTGAAGGAATTGAAGGAGAGTCCCTCCGTCTTGAGTATAATTACGGCTTCTAGAGATGAATCAGCGGCTATCCTCGAGTGAATCCCCACAATCGCCTTCTACGGCCTAGCAAGGCGCCCTAGACGATAGCCTTGGGCTCCCCCTTTTAGGTCATACTTAGGGTGTATATATAGGCTTTTGGAATGTTTCTTTGCCCACTAAGTATCCCAATCCCGAGCGAAACTTTTCTTTGCCACGGCGAGCACGACCATAACTGCACTTTGTGTGAATCATGGCGGTGCAGTGTTGGACTTCATTAATGAGGCACGGCCAGGTGTGGTCTTGAGTCGGTAGTGCCAATTTCATGATCTGGCCCATTTGGCCCGTTTAAGCCCGTTTCTTGTTCTTTTCATCCTCGGTGCTTCCACGAGTATAAAACATGAAAATAAAAATTAAAAGCACCAAATTACATAAAATAAGGGATAACTCATCCAAAAGCATGCTAAATGTGAGATTAAAATATGTTACTTTTACGGTTTATCAAATACCCCCACACTTAAGCTTTTGCTTGTCCTCAAGCAAAATTCTCAACTCATAATTAAAACAAACTTCCCTCAATTCATGATAGTCATTGATAATGTTTCATTATAATTCAAAGATAATTTATACATGGATAATTCAACTCAAAAGAGTCCTAAAGATTCAAGCAGTCTAAGTCATACAATTGTAGCACAAAGCGTGAGGTGTTTCCCTCATCTAAATAATTACCTACGATTCAAAATCGCGAGGATTGACATCCTCACTAAAGATTCACTCCAAATCACACAAAGTGTTTAAGGTTCAAATTAAGCACTCAAAAGTCAAACATGAAAAGTTAATCCCATAGGCTTGTATGAAAATCAAATCTCTACCACTATGATATGAAATGATACACAAATCAAAAGGTCTTTAACAAGGTTGTAATGGGGCTTGAGTTAAAGGTGTGGATAAAAATTTGAATTAGAGGTTAGAATAGAGATTGGACTGACAAATTACCTAACGAAACAATGAACTAAATAAAAGTAATCAATTGAAAATTAATAATACTAATACTTGAGCTTCTTCTTCAATATTCAAGCGTATAAGCTCATTTAATCACGAAACTAATAAAAATATACTTTGACTTTTTTTTTAGAACAAGTCATAATAAGGAATAAATTACTGAAATAAAGATCATAGTTAGGCAACTGACCAAATCAAATCTCAACATAAGGGTAGTTAAAAAGGATAGTGATAACAAATAAAAAGGGTTTTGGGTTAATATTAGCGGGTAAGTCAATAAAGAGGTTTGTTAGGATTCAACGGTGTTCACTAGGGGTTAATTATGACGGTAGGTTTTTAGTGGAGTAAGTGGGTTAAAACCTAAGTGCCTTTATCATCTCTGTATATTAAATCAAAAAGTGTGGTCTCGACATGTATAATCAATGCAAGTTCTAGAATAACAAAACAATGTTGACACACTCATAATCAATAAAGTGAGCAAGAAAAAGAATATATGCTCTATACGGCTTAAAATCTCACAAAAATTATGGGTTTTTGATGTCAGCCTCGTAATTTTCAAATTTCAAAGTAATATTTAAATTTAGGTAGACAACCTAGAAAATTTTTTTTTCTGAAAAATAGACTTATCATGCTTGACTCTCTAGTATCTTAAAGTTTAATCATCAATGCACAATTATCAATGACTTAATCCAAAACATATCAATAAAAATCATAAATCAGGGAAATTTTCATTCTAATCATAATATGAGAAACTTACTTTAAGACAAGGCATAATTCAGGGATTTGAGAATAATGCAAAAAGTTTGGAATCCTTAAGATTCACCCCCCACACTTAAGATGTACATTGCCTCAATGTACAAAGATGAATAATAGCATGATAATAAAATCATAAGATATGGGGAGAAGTGAAACTTTACGAGTTATGGATGAAATCCTTGGAGGATGTTCCATGACAAGGATGTTGGAGAAAGTTAGGTAGTGGTGGCTATGATGCGTGGTCGAGGTGGCTACCCACTATTCTTAGCGTAGATGAAGAAATTGGGTAACTTTGTGAAGATTTAGCCGGAAATAATAATAATTTAAAGCCATACTAATTATATAATTAAATAAAAGCAAGCTAAAGTGAAGAAAAATAAAATATGAAATAAAATTAAAAGAAAAGATAAATAGGCCGTAGAGTCCTTATTGTTGGATGGTTTGCGAGGTGGGTGTGATTTCTAAGAGGTGTGATAGAGTCTTTGGTCAAGTGGTGAGTGTGATTCCTACTAGCGACCTTTAGAACCTAAAACCAAGAAACTAAGATAAAATAAACAAAATTAAACATAAGAGAAATAAAGAAAAGGAAAATAAAGGAGAAGAGTAAAGAAGAAGAAAAATTAAATGGTCTCAAAGACCCTTGGCTTGTCGAGTAAATGAAGCGGCCGGCATGAACTTATGTAGATCGGTCTCCGTGGGGAGATTGTGCTTAGTTCCTTCAAGCTTCTTACGACATCGATGTGGTAGATCAAGGGTTTTGTTAGGAGAGGAATGGGAAAAATGAAAATGGTGGAAAGTTGAGAGTTAGTAGGAGAAGAGAAAAAGGAGGGGGTTTAAATAGATTTTCAAGCCTGGTACAACCCCACGCCCGTGTACCGTGGGCGTGCTAAGTCACACGGCTGCCTCGCACGGCCGTGTTGAGTATCGTATCATTTCTCCCACGCCCATGTTCAGGGTGCCACGCGGTGTGTAAACTACCGGTGTCGACCACGGCCGCATCGCGCGGCCATGGGGTGTTGTCGGTGCCGTGGTGTGGTGGTTGGAGTCCGTGATTTGAAAATTAATTATCTCTGACTTCGTGCCATATCCGCCATGTCGATCTGAATTCGATACATCCACACGCCATGGCCACGGCGGCAGTGCAAGGCTGTGTGGCACAGGTTACGTACTTTTGGTTAGTTTATAGTTAGGTACTATAAAGAAAGGATAAAATAGAATAAATAAGACAAAATAAAAATGTAAAGTTAATGGGGTTAGTACTCGGGTTGCCTCCCTCAAAGCGCTCGTTAAAGTCTTAAGCTAGACTCACCTCTCGTTAAGCAATCGGGGTGGTTTTGAGGAGTTGAAAGTCCTTCCTCATGCTATCAGTTTCATTATCATAATATAGTTCAAGTCGAGATGTGTTTATATTGAAAGTGCCAAAAATAGGATTACCTACCTCTCTTGTTCGTATGGAAAAACACTGATTACCCTAAAAGGGATTTCTTTGTTAGTGTTAGGGTCGGGAGGAGATATTTGAGGTGCCTTTATCAATCAATACTTGATCTCGATTTTGAACTTGTTTGCGCGTGGAGTGGCTCACGGATTACCTTTGTGTATCCTAATTTTCCTTAAAATGTGTCTTCCACTCGTCTAGATCATCGATCGAATCCCTCGTTCCTCATGAGTTATTTCTTTGTTGGCACCTGCGATATAGGATCGGGTTCATTTGTATTCTTTTGTGGTGCTTCTGAAAGAAGGGTTAACCGAATGGTTATCATTAATTTATTTTCTCACCTTGATTATTTGATGTTCTAGTTGAATCGAGGGCTTGAAGAGTGACTGTCTCGTCACCTACACAGAATATAAGTTCACACGCATCAACATCAATTTTAGTTACGCGGTTGCTAGAATGGTCTTCCCTAAAATTAGGGGATCGTGTTGTCCTCATCCATGTCTAAAGCGACAAAGTCTCTTTGGGAATACAAATTTGTCAATTTTTACAGTACATCTTCAATCATGCCCCTAGGAATACTAACAATTTTATCAGCTAATTGAATGCTCATCCTAGTTTGTTTGGGTCTCCCTAGACCTAATTGTTTAAACAATTTATAAGGCATGACATTTATGCTTGCCCCTAAATCAGCTAACGCATTATCAATAGATAAACTACCAATTAAGCATGGAATTATAAAACTCCTTGGATCTTTTAATTTTCGTAGTAGTCTATTTTGCAATACTGCCGAGCACATTGCGTTTAGTTCCACATGTGATGCTTCGTCTATCCTTCGCTTTTTTGTCAACAGCTCTTTTGGAATTTTCTAGAGTCGGCATCTGCATAAGAGCTTCAAGTAACGATAAGTTAATATGTAATTTTTTAAAAGTTTAAGAAACTTACCGAAGCTGTTCCTTTAATGTAAATCTCTCGTTAATGCTTGGGATATGGTATGCGAGGTTGGTGCTCTTTGATTATCGGTTTTGGCTTATTATTACTTACCTCAACCTTACCTTCTTCTTGACCATGTTCTCTTGCCTCGGGTGGGCTTGTCTAACCCTTCACTATCTTGGTGTTATGGCTTGAACTTGCTCCCTTAGGTTAGTCTCGGTGTTGCTCAATAGTCTTCCATGTGGTCTCTCGGAGATTTGCTTAGCGAGTTGCCCGATTTGATCCTTGAACTCTTGTGTCAATGCCTCAAGTTTTGTTTCTATCTTTTGGAAACGTGTTTACGTATTTTGGGAACGTATTTACGAGGTTTGCTATGAAGTTTTGATATCTCTTCAAGGTTTGGCTTCTTTTCTGTGGGTAGGAGTTGTTGTTGGAAGTTTTGGGATGGTTGTTGCCTTTGATTTCTTTGACCGCCCCATAAGAAATTGGGGTGGTTCTTCCAACTGGATTATAAGTATTACTATAAGGGTTATTGTTAGATCGAAATTGTTACCCATATAGTTCATTTGTTCGCTCTCCATGCCCTATCCGTAGGGTGGGTACTCGAGATTCACCACTCCTTCACTTGCGTCGCAACTTGCGAGAAGCTGGATGTGCTGCGAAGAACCATATAAACCATCAAATTTTTTTATGTAGTAATTCTACGGTTTGAAAGCACGATCCTTTGCATCGATGTTGAAAACTCAAATTTGCTTTAGGTGGCCTTGTCCTTGTAACTTGCCAGCGATAGTTATTTAGTGAGATCTCTTCTATAAAACTCGTAGGCCACTTGAGGAGTTTTGTTGTTTAGGAGTCCGCCCAAGGTTTAATCGATTAGTTTCCTTGTTAAAGGATTCACACCATTGTAAAAAGTTTGGACCTGTAGCCACAAAGGTAATCCGTGGTGTGGGCACCTTCTCAGCAAATCTTTGTATCTCTCCCATGCGTCGTAAAGTGTCTCTGAATCCATCTGCACAAAAGAGAGATATCATTCCTCAATTTGGCCGTTTTGGCCGGTGGAAAATATTTTAGTAAAAAATTTTCGGTCATCTGATCCCATGCAGTGATTGACCCTCGTGGAAGAGAATGTAACCACTGTTTGGCTTTATTCCTCAAAGAAAAGGGAAATAACTTAAAGGCGGATGGCATCATCGAAAGCGCCATTTATCTTGAAGGTATCACGAGAATTCTAGAAAATTTGCTAAGTGCGTGTTAGGATCTTCATCCTGCAAACCATCAAAGCCGAACAAATTGTTGTATCATCTGTATAGTGTTAGTTTCGATTCAAAATTATTTGCGGCAATAGTGGGCCTAACAATACTAGATTAGATTCTGTTAAACTAGGTTTAGCATAATCATACATAATACGTGGAGCATGATTTTTGGCCATCTCTTGAGGTGGCGGATGATTCTCCGCCATCCCTTGATGAGGATTGGTTTCGCCTTCTTGCTCTCCTTCTATGTAGTTTAAGCTTACGCCTTATCTCTCTCGATTTCTATGAACTGTTCTTTAAATATCACCATCGTAGATTAGGGGTCTGTCGGGTTCCTTCTAGTCATAAACTAGAAATACCTGAAAGGAGGAAACAATATGAGAAGAAAAATTAGCTAAGTTAAAAATTAAAATAAAATTAAATTACAAAAAAATAAAAAAATGGCTAAAGTAATAAAAATTAGGCTTTCTTAATATTTTAGTTCCCAAGACACGGCGTAAAAACTTGATCGTTGTTTTCGCGATGTCAAAGTCTTAAAATTTATAAAAGAATGATCGAACACGGAAACTAACTATGACAACGATTTGAGGCAAGCGCACCTATCGAATAGTAGTATAGTTTAGTGGCAAGACCAAAATATCGAACCCAAAGGAACTAAAAGTACTAATACTAACTCTCTTTTTATTATCTAGCCTAAAATAAAGGGAATTTATGTGTTTAATCTAAATTAATTAACTACTAAACTAAAGACTCTAAGACAAAGAAGAATGAATTTGGGAAAATAACTTGAGAAAAAACCAATTGATTAAAAAGCGAAACCCAGGAAGAATCCACCTAGACTTAACTTGTTATCTAACTTTCGAACTGCATGACGATTTATTCATTTGACTTGATCCGTAAGATTCCTAATGTATATTAAACCATCTCTCGAAGCGAATAACGTCTAACCCTAGGTTGATTAATTGAAATCTCTTTCTAATTAAAACCCCTAGAATTGCATTAACTTTCGATCTATGGAATCCCATATTAGGTTTCACCCTAACAGGCAAAAATCTCGTCACCCTATCTCTAGGCGTGCGATCAACTCCGCTTAACTATGCTAGATCTACTCTTAGGTAGGGACTTTTGCTCCTCCACCTAAGCACATCAAACTTGAATCAATATCCCGGAAATATCAACACAAAATTAAGAACACATAATTAAGAACAGGTCAAATATTTATCATATAATTCGATGCTTGATAAAAAAGATTCATCTAAGTTTCATGCCTCTCGGTATCCGAGGGTTTAGTTCATAACAATAAAAGAAAACATCTCGAGAAGAAAAGATAAAACAAAACATAAGAAATCCCTAAAACTCCTGAAGGAATTGAAAGAGAGTCCCTCAGTCTTGAGTATAATTAAAGCTAGAGATGAATCAATCGGCTATCCTCGAGTGAATCCCCACAAATCTGCCTTCTACGGCCTAGCAAGGCGCCCCTAGGCGATAGCCTTGGGCTCCCCCTTTTAGGTCATACTTAGGGTGTATATATAGGCTTTTGAATGTATTTCTTTGCCCCTAAGTATCCCAATCCAGAACGAAACTTTTCTTTGCCACTACGGGGGCATGGCCATAACACACGCCTTTGTGTGAATCATGGCCGTGCCGTGTTGGACTTCATTAATGAGGCACGTAGTGTGGTCTTGGGTCGAGTCCGTGCCGATTTCGTGATCTAGCCCATTTGGCCCATTTTAAAACTGTTTCTTGTTATTTTCATCCTCGGTGCTTCCACTGAGTATAAAACATGAAAATAAAGGATTAAGAGCACCAAATTACATAAAATAAAGGGATAATTCATCCAAAAGCATGCTAAATGTGAGATTAAAATATGTTACTTTTACGGTTTATCATGTACTATATTGGAAAATGAGATTGATTATGAAATTATATATATAAATATAAGAATTGGATTAAATTAAATGAAATGAGATAAATGTTTGTCATGCGATAGAATAGTGTTTAGGGTACAAAGTGAAAATGTGTGTGAATACAGGTATGGCAAGTGAATAAGAATGACTACATGTATGATAATGTATATATGTGCTTAAATGCTACATGTGTGAACGTAGTAAAAGACTAGGGTATGATTGACATGTCAATAGGGTTATACTCGTGTTTAATAAGAGATTTTTCATGGTATAACAAGGTCTAGCATTTGTTGTAGATTCTCAGGTTATATGTAACTTAGGTTTAGCTCGGACAGGCAACCTAATATAAGTCAGCTTGTGTTAGCAACTCTGATGTAATTTTATCTTTTGTGAGCAACATAGTTTACTTGTGTACCTGAGTCTGTTTTACTATAGTTCCATCAAGAAATATATATATTTTAATTGAAATTTAAAAACTTGAAAATCCTTTGAAATGAATACTGTATCATTGGGGTAATCTATAGATTGATGATAGAATGTGGTATTGAAATGAGCTATGTTGAATTGGTATGAGATTGTGACTTAGTATATGATATCAAATGAAACAGTATACTACTATAGAATCTGTAACATCCTAAATTTGGGCCTAAAATAAATGGGTTTCGTGTGTCGAGAGAATGGATTTTGTCGATCAGAAAAAAAAAGAATAAGAATAATGAATTAAGTGTGGTTAAAAAAAAATTATGATTTGCATGTTTAGTTTAATTTTTAGGTGATTTAGGAAGGGTTGGTGGTGTTGGAAAAGTCCTAGGCTCGATCTAGGGATTTAGCAAAAATTTTGTTTTTACCCTTAAGAGTGGTTGGTGTTTTAGTTAAAAGGCTTTTAAAATATTTTTGGGTTGAAGATAACACAAGGGAGTAAGGGGCCCAAATTTAAGTTACATGGAGCCCAACTCTTTTAATTTAAGTTAGCTAAATTTCAGCATTAGGGTTAGGTAGAGTGGACGGCAACAAGGCTCAAAAATTGGAGGATTTATGTGAATGGGATAATGTAGATAATATAGTTGATAATATGGAAGGAAAAAAAAAAGAAAAAGATAGGAGCTATCTACAAGGCTAGAGTTGGCGAAATTCCATCACCTAGAGAAGTGAAGAAATCGGTTTCTTTATGGCAAAGGGGTGCGAATTTTCCCTTTTATTTGATTAATTTTTAGTTATCGGGAAGGGCACTTTCGGTTTTCATAGGTAAGTGCAGAAATTTCTATAAATAGGGAGGGTTCTCTTCTTTATTTTTCGGCATTTAGGGTTTCCACCTTTTCTTTCTCTTCTTTCTTCTAAAAGTAGAAAATTTGAAAACTCCATTATTCCTTTCTCTTCATTCTTCTAAATCCCATTTTTATTTCTTTTAAACATAAGTCTTTGATCATAAAAAAAACATAAACATTAACAAATATCAACTTATAACCTAAGCTATGGAGGCCTTATTACATCAAATAATCCCAAAATTAAAACTTAAAATAAAATGGAAATTTAATAAATAAAAGACTTGTTGGCCCCTCGAGTCCGCCTCGGCTCCCTTGTCCACGATCTACTGCTCATCTGCAAAGTTAGGGAAAAATAATAGGGTGAGTCACCAAGACTCGATTAATGTAAATCCGAAAACACATCAAAGCTTGGCCCCACAAACACATTATGGCCTTGGCCCATATACAAGGGTAACTATATATGCATCATGGCCCATCCCGACCTAGAAATCCATCCTCTACACACCAACCCGTACCAACCATCACACCTTGGGGATTTCTACAATCAACCCTCCAATCTACACACCATATCGACCAATTTGTCTTTGCTGTCTTAAAGACCGATCATTTGTATGTGACCTATGTGGCAAAGCCACCGATCATATGCGACCTTAATAATACATCGTAGTATTTCGACAATTTGTCTTTACTGTCATAAAGACCCGATCACTATGTGACCTATGTGGCAAAGCCACCGATCGCTATCTCGACCTTCTTCCCTTCATCATATCAATCCCATCCCATGCATACATAAATGCAGAATCAAAATAATATACTACCTAAAAGTTCACAGTCTATCACATACATCGATACACATAGAAGTTTCTATGATTACGTACTGGCATCCCTTGCCTACCTTTTTGGGTAATCCGAAGTGTCTATCTGACCTTTTTTCGGCTTTTAGCCCATAACATATATTTAGTACAGATTACTAACAGCCTTTTTCCGACTTTTAGCCCATAACATATATTTAGTACAGATTATTATCTGACTTTTTTCTCGGCTTTTAGCCCATAACATATATTTAGTATGATTACTAGTGTGTTAGAGATCTACACACCCGATTCTCGTTAGAATGAGACCCTCTAAGTCGACGCTATCCGTAGCCAACACCACCGCCATCTGCCTTGAAATCTCGAAAAGTGATATGAGATTCAGGAACTAGTGTTTCCGGCTTTTAGATCTAAGAGATCTTACTAGAGAAGATTCGGCTACTCCCAGAGGATTACGGCTTTTTGCGAAAAATCGGGAAGAGAGATGATTGAAGAAATCTATAGAATTTGATTTTTAGAAGAAAGAAGAAAAGAATAATGGAGTTTTTTACTTTCTTTTTTTTAGAAGAAAGAAGAGAAGAGAATAATGGAGTTTTTAGACTTTTAGAAGAAAGAAGAGAATAATAGAGTTTTTGGCTTTTAGAAGAAAGAAGAGAAAGGAATAATGGAGTTTTAGGCTTTGGCTTTTAGAAGAAAGAAGAGAAAGAAAGGTGGAAACCCTAAATGCCAAAAAATAAAGAAGAGAACCCTCCTATTTATAGAAATTTCGGCACTTACCTATGAAAAACAGAAAGTGCCCTTCACGATAACTAAAAATTAATCAAATAAAAGGGAAAATTCGGCACCCCTTTGCCATAAAGAAACCGATTTCTTCACTTCTCTAGGTGATGGAATTTGGCCAACTCTAGCCTTGTAGATAGCTCTATCTTTTCTCCTTTTTTTCCTTCCATATTATCAACTATATTATCTACATTATCCCATTCACATAAATCCTCCTATTTTTGAGCCTTGTTGCCGTCCACTCTACCTAACCCTAATGCCGAAATTTAGCTAACTTAAATTAAAAGAGTTGGGCTCCATGTAACTTAAATTTGGGCCCCTTACTCCCTTGTGTTATCTTCAACCCAAAGATATTTTAAAAGCCTTTTAACTAAAACACCAACCACTCTTAAGGGTAAAAACATTTTTTTGCTAAATCCCTAGATCGAGCCTAGGACTTTTCCAACACTACCAACCCTTCCTAAATCACCTAAAAATTAAACTAAACATGCAAATCATAATTTTTTTTTAACCACTTAATTCATTATTCTTATTCTTTTTTTTTCCGATCGACAAAATCCATTCTCTCGACACACGAAACCCATTTATTCTAGGCCCAAATTTAGGATGTTATAATTCTACCCTCCTTAAAGAAATTTCGTCCTCGAAATTTCCAACTAACTAGTAATCATACTACCTAAGTCTCACCACTATGCTTTCATCTGCACTCTAATTCTAAAGCCAAAATAAACACTTAGTATACTATGGTAGAGTGCGCACCATCATTAAGCATCTGGGCGTCTCGTCCCTACCACGGCCACGCGGCGGTCGTCCTCGACCCCATGTACTCATTCTACCGATTCGCGTTTATCGATTAGAAATTTTATGAATTATTAATTTCTTCCACTAATTACCCCCAACAATCTTTTGAGCAGTGGTTTTAAGAGTAGTTCTTTGAATTCGCGATTATATCTACGGTTCGATCTCTCAAGTCTGTATCTCCTAGTTCTAAGAAGCACATACATTCAATCATCAACCACCACATACAAGTAGCATTCCACGAACTTACGTTCATCACCTAAGGATATTTTAGTCATTTCACTACCCAGGTATTTTCATAATTTATCCTACGAGGTATTTTTGTAATTTTCCAAAATAGGGTTTTTTGGTATTTTGCAAAATAAGGGTATTTTGGTAATTTTGCAATCTGGGGGTATTTCGGTAATTTTGCAATCCGGGGGTATTTCGATAATTTTACAAATCAGGGGTATTTTGGTCATTTTCAAAACTAGAGGTGATTTTAGAAATTTTACAAAATAGGGTGGTGATCCTTTGGGTTTTAATTTTTTCGGCACATAACAAGTCCTCATGGCTAAGGTGAACAGTCACTACGCACCAGGTAGGATTCCAGCGAAGAGGAGGTGAGTCACTAGGACTGCTTAAATACCAAGCTCTCCCTGAATCCAATCCTAGACATGCGTATGCCTGTTGCCACACCCTATCTCGGCGACTTGTTCACAGGTTTGTTTGGTTGGATTAAATTTTATGAAACTCAAGAGTTGTGTAAACTAGCCTAAAGTCCATCAATACTATCATACTTAGTCTCGTCCATAAAACCCATCAAGCCCCACATTCATATCACATCCAAAAGTTCGAATACTTACTGCGTGGATCGGTGTCTTGGTGAACTCGAAGGCCATTTCTTAACCCAAACTTTTCCAAATTCTCATCAACTTTAAAACAGTACTAGACCCATTTCACAGCCCGAGTTTTGAACTGGGCTCTGATACCAAAATGTAACACCCCAAACCCAGCCCATACGTCACGACCGGATCTGGTATGCTACGGGTTTAATGTTAAAAACCTCTACGTTGCAAGGCTTCGTAAAACTTAGTTCATTTTTGTGGATATTCGTTAAATAGGTGGCACTTGTAGAAAATCTTTGTAATTTATCTTTCCAAAATAGGTGTTATTTAAATAAGGTTTGAAAATCCCATTTTTATTTCTTTTAAACATAAGTCTTTGATCATAAAAAAAAAACATAAACATTAACAAATATCAACTTATAACCTAAGCTATGGAGGCCTTATTACATCAAATAATCCCAAAATTAAAACTTAAAATAAAATGGAAATTTAATAAATAAAAGACTTGTTGGCCCCTTGAGTCCGCCTCGGCTCCCTTGTCCACGATCTACTGCTCATCTGCAAAGTTAGGGAAAAATAATAGGGTGAGTCACCAAGACTCAGTGTGTAAATCTCGAAAACACATCAAAGGCTTGGCCCACAAACACATTATGGCCTTGGCCCGTATACAAGGGTAACTATATATGCATCATGGCCCATCAAACCCAAATTCCAACCTTACGGCCCATTAGGCCCAAATCTTATCATATGGCCTATTAGGCCCAAAACAAGTCCAAATCGTGTATCATGCGTGACTAAATCAATATGTTTAACAAACCAAACCATTTAATCAAACTTAGCCTCAGGGCCCACCGGGCCCATTTAGCCACTTTCGGCTTTTCAGCTTTTCGGCTACTCGACGTCGTGACGTCACTTACTGTCAGCTGACTTTGCAATGAGGGAGGATGGTCGTCGAGACATGGACCCTATTTTTAGCAAAAATGTACCATTTAGGTACCTATTTCAAATGTTTCTAACCAACCATTTATTATATTCATTGAGCAATAACTTCACTTGATTCAACACATGCCAAAAACATACCATGCAAGCTAAACATTCATGTTCAACCTTTCATCAAGACATTCACTACTTAAAAATCAATTAAACTTGAACTTTTCAATGTCATTAGAACTTAAAATCCAAACCATTCATATACCAATCTTTACTTATTCCATACCACAAAGAAACTTGCCATTTCACTCAAATTTCATGCACATATGTACATTACAAACCTTAATGGCTATAAAACTTGAACATGAACATCAATAATCAAGAACATGTCACATTTCTCAACCATTAACCAATTAAGCTTATTTGATCTCAAATATCCATCTAACTATGTCAACTATGTTTACTCAAACTCAACATTTGCATACACATATACAATTCAACCATCAAAACCTTCATGACCTTATAAGTGAATCAAATCATCCATAGACCAACTTATATTCAAAGAATAACAACAAATATATCATTTTCAACTTGGCATCAACCATTACCAAATCATGCATTAGGTAAGTTTCGAGCTATGACCAATTCAAAATCATCATCAAATGCCATATTCATCACCAATCTTCAATTAATCAAGATTTTTATACATTAAGATACACAACAAGACACTTATGTACATGTCACAACCCTAAGCCTCAGAACGTTACAAGCCGAAAAGCTTTATGTGACCTAGGTAAATCTATTCATTAATGGAAATTGTATTAAGTAATTACAATAATGATTGTTTGTATTCTGCTAGGATAATCAAATTACTTGTATGATTTATTGATGTATTAATATATTCGAGGACCTTGTTGTTTATATACTTTGTAATGCACTGAACTTTGGTGTTTGAAGTTGAGAATGGTAAGTCATTTATATATCATGCCAAAATTACTTGTATGTATGATTATTCCTAGTTATGTGTTTCAAAATTGGTCATTGTATCATATTTGCTCAAGAGTCGTCTTTTATTTTATTTTTTTTGTTTTCTTGCTTGAGGACAAGCTATGACGTAAGTATGGAGGAGTTTGATCTGTCATAATTTGTTGTAGCAGATTAAACCATTTTTTGTACTTAAGGAGCTTGAATAAAAACAATTTCATCATGTTTTATTTAGTTTTTCACTTTTAGTTCTCAAATAATAAAAAGTGTAATTTGAGTCGTTTATATGAATTTAGGCCAAACTAGGCCTAAAGGAAGACTAACATGTTTGGTAAGTGTACAAGACATCACTCAGAGGCATGAGAACACAAAACTGGTCGCCATGTTGCAACACGGAGGTTCAACATCGCAACATAGTGAGCAGGATACCAAAAATAGCAAGACTGCCTTGAGTGTCGCGACATAGCTAGAAGATGTTGCGACATAACCCTGAATCTTAGCCTAAGCCAAGTAAATTGCCACCTGTAACACCCCAAACTCGGCCTAGACGCTATGGCCGAATCTGGCGTGTCACATTGAAGTGTCTTTCGAAAGTTTGTCTTGTTGGTAAAAATTTGCTTCAAAGTTTAAAAAACCTCGTTATTATTGTTTAACAAATTATTTAGTCAAACGTGTGCCTTATTAGCTGCTTTGGTTATAGTAAGTTGATTTAAATTCGCGAAAGCTTTTGAAAAATTAATATCCAAATTTTCGTGTCTTTTAAAACGGTAATTAATTTGAAAACTCGTCTTCTCTAAACTAGCAATTTAAAAATAAGTAACCAAAGCCCAAATAAAAAAACTTAAGCAAATACCAATGGCCTTATTACATAAACAAATCCCAACATAAATTCTAGATTTAAGTAAAAGCAAGTATAAAACAGCTGCAATTGTGTGGCCACCTCCGAGTCCCTCACAGCACCAAATCGCCCATGGCTGAGGATTACCTGCACAGTAAAAGGGAAGGGTGAGTTTACAAAAACTCAGTGTGTAATCCCTTATCATTTAGTCAGTATATAACAATATTTGCGATAATGATGCTGGCACGAGCCCTATTCAATAATGATGCGAGTGTGGGCCTTAGCCCATTACACGATATGATGTGGCCTAAGCCCAATACAGTATCAGTACGGTGCAAATATGTAACCCACCCCAATCCAGCCAACACACCACCCGTACCAACCAACACACCATGTGGGGATAAAATCGACCCACCCAGCCAGCACACCAATATCGCGTGCGAGCCGCCAAGAATGTGATATGTGGTAACGCCACTAGTAACAGTGAATGTGGCGGAGCCACCAGTACAGTACTTCCTCCATATCAGAATCCCAACCCCATGCAGTATGTCATATCATAAATAGTTCGTGTATGCAAAATGTCCTACTCGATGCATACTTTACAAATAACATACACTCATCACCAACCTACCTCTAGGGGTAAAATGGTCATTTCCATCGATAAACCGTAATATATACATATTTTAATCCCACATTTAGCATACTTTTGGATGATTAAATCCCTTGAATTGTGGAATTTGATGCTCCTAATCCTTTAAATTTATGTTTTATACTTAGGAGAGTATCGGAGGATGAAAAGAATGAGAAACGGGCCGAAAATGGAGAAAATGGACCAAAGTAAGAAATCAACACGGCACAGAGTTCACCACACGGCCGTGCTACTTTAGCTTGAGCACGAACACACGGCTGGGCTCGATTCACACGGCGTGCTCCACGGGCGTGTCTCTGTCGTGACCAGTTGTAATTCTACTCGAACAAGGATACTTAGGGGCGAAGAAAGACATTCCGAAGTCTATATAAACACCCTAAGTATAACCTAAAAAGGGGGCGGCTTGAGAGAAGTGAACACAACAGGGAATTACTCGAAGACGACCAGGTTGATTCATCCTAGAAGCCGGAATCACGCTCAAGACGGAAGATCATCCCTTCAATTTCCTTCGGGGTTTAGGGTTTTTCTTATGTTTTGTTATTTACTTGCTTCGAGATGTATTCTTTATTAAACATGAACTAAACCCCTCAAATACATGAGGGGGATGAAACCTAAGACGAATCTTATTATTGTTTTCTGAACTGTATGATAAATACTTGATTTGCTCTTAATTATGTGTTCTTAATTCTTGTTTTAATATTTCAGGATATTGATTCAAGTATTGATGTGCTTAGGCAGTGGAGCAAAAGTCCCTGTTTAAGAGTAGATCTATCATAGTTAAGCGGAGTTGATCGCAACCCTAGAGATAAGATGACAAAAATCTGTCGGATTAGGGTCAAACCTAATATGGGAGTCCGTAGATCGAGTTAATGCAACACTAGGGGTTTTAATTAGAAAGAGATTTCAATTAATCAACCTAGGGTTAGATGTTAGTAGCCTCAAAAGAGGTATTAATATAAATTAGGGAATCCTACGGATCAAGTCAAGTGAATAAATCATCTGGTTCAGAGTTAAATAACAAGTGAAGTCTAGGTGGATTCTCCCTCGGGTATTGTCTTAATCAACTGGTTTTCCCAAAAGTATTTTCACAATTCACTCTCTGTGTCTTAGCATCCTTAGCTTAGTAATTAGTTAATTAAACATCGATTCCCTTAATACTTTGGCTAGATAATAAAAAGATAGTAACTACTAGTACTCTTGGTCCTTGAGGATACGATATTTCTGGTCTTGCCATAGCTATACTACCAACGATAGGTGCGCTTGCCTTATTCGTTGTCGTAGTTAGTTTGGACACGATCACATTTTTGGCCGTTGTTGTCGGACTAAGATATTAGGAACACTTGATTTTTATTACTTTAGCCATTTTTATTTGTGCAATTAATTTTTATTTTATTTCTACTTTGCTAATTTTTCTTTTTCCTTGCTTCTGGCAGGTATTCTAGTTTATGACTAGAAGAAACCCGTCAGGACCTCTACTTTACGATAGTGATATAGAAGGAACCGTTCACAGAAACCAAAGAGAGATAAGGCGAATCCTACAATACATACAAGAAGAGCAAAAGGACGATACTAATAACACCGAAGAGATGGCTGACCCCCAGAATAATCCACTTCCTTCGGTGGTGGCCGAAAATCATGCTCCTCGTACTATGTATGATTATGCTAAATCGAGTTTAACAGGAACTGAATCAAGTATTGTTAGACCTGCTATCACTGCAAATAATTTTGAACTGAAACCTAACACTATACAGATGATTCAACAATTTGTTCAGTTTGATGGTTTGCAGGATGAGGATCCTAACACACACTTAGCGAACTTTTTGGAATTATGCGATACGTTTAAAATTAATGGTGTTTCTGATGATGCCATTCGCCTTCGGTTATTTCCCTTTTCTTTAAGGAATAAAGACAAACAGTGGTTGAATTCTCTTCCACGAGGATTAATCACTACATGGGAGCAAATGACCGAAAAATTTTTACTGAAATATTTTCCGCCGGCTAAAACGACTAAGTTGAGGAATGATATGTAACAGCCCAATTACGACCCTAATCAGAATGGTGGTTTCGGGACCACGAATCCGGGATAGATAAATATTTTTATACTATATTTGATACATGTGGTATGTGTTTGAACCTGTGTTAAAATGTTGTGGGAAAATTTTATGTATGTGTGCACAATTTAAGGAAAAAGGACTAAATTGTTTAAATGGTAAAGTAGCTTATATTTTAATTGGGTGATTTAATTGGCTAGTTTCTTGCATGAGTGGACTTGCATGGTAAATCATCCTAAAATTAGGTGAGTGGACGGCATGATGATGGTTTTTAATATTTATTTTAAATTATGTTAGTAAAGAATATTATATTAATAATATGTAATATGATTAAAATAAAAGAAACATGAAAGAGTTAGTGGATGTTATCTTCCACCTTTAGTTTTCTATTGCCGAAACTCATAAGGGAGAAGAGAAAGCTTGAGTTTTCCATTTTCGGCCTTTGCATGTCACATTGAGGTTAGTGTTTAAGCTTGATTTTTGTGAATTTTTACATTTTTGAGTTAGTTATCCTAAATACTATCAAACCCATGTGAAAATTTTAGAGTTTGAAGCATGTTTTAGATTCGGCCATGGATGAACACTTTTGTTTTGTTATGTTTGATGGAAGAATGTTAAGCATATGTTTGAAATTAACATGTTTTGAGTAGGAGATTTATATGAATTGGAGTATGGGGGCTCAAATTATGAAAATAAATAGTTGAGGGTCTAAAATGCAAAATAAATGGTTGGTATAGACTTGTATAAGGATGAAGAAAATTCGCCCTTAAGAAGATAATCCAAATTTCATGTGTTTTGTGTTTTATGCTTTGGGGACTAAATTGCTAAAGTTGTAAATTATAAGGGTAAAATGGTAAAATATGTAATTATGTGTCTATGACTAATTGAATGAAATATGGGGACTTGAATGAGCTTAAGGAACATTCGGCCTTAGCTCAAAATTTATAAATTCGGCATATTTTGATATTAGTGAAAATTGGATTAAATAGTAAAAATGCAAACTATGAGTGATAATTTGGAAAATTGTTCAATTATATGTTTTGAGCTAAAATGAATGAAATTTTATTTTAAAGAGCTTATTTTGAATTTATTAGATCAAGAACGGAAAGAACTAGGAATCGGATCGGGGGAAAGCGAAATTAAACGAGTAGCCGGATAACCTTAACTCCTCGACCACCGAAGTAAGTTTATAAGCAATCGAAAATATTTGAAGAGTTATTATATTGTAATATATACATATGTTCAAATGATGTGAAGACTTTGATTATATTTTTTATATAGCCGAATGTAATTGTGGATGTTCATGTGCATATGTGTATCTAGTGAGTAGCTAAAATGAGTACATCAAAGTTTATTTTTGCCGAATATGAGGTGGAATGAATTTAAAATATGTATATATATATATATACACTATTCGAAGTAATGGTCGATCTTTGCATGAAAGCATGATATAATTGAGTTGGATGTGTAGTTAAGGATCGAATATAATTGAATGTGAATCTTTAAGTAGAGAATGGCACTGTGTGTGCGGATAATCCGGTAATGGCAATGTGTAAAGCGATACATTACTAGAGAATGGCACTGTAAAGTGCGGATAATCCGGTAATGGCACTATGGCACTGTGTGTGCGATATATTACTAGAGAATGGAACTTTGTGTGCGGATAATCCGGTAATGGCACTGTGTGTGCGATACATTACTAGAGAATGGCACTGTGTGTGCGAATAATCCGGTAATGGCACTATGTGTGCGATACATTACTAGAGAATGGCACTGTGTGTGCGGATAATCCAGTAATGGCACTGTGTGTGCGATACATTACTAGAGAATGGCACTGTGTGTGCGAATAATCCGGTATTGGCACTATGTGTGCGATACATTACTAATGAATGGCACTGTGAGTGTCCTTTTCGAGCAACGGCACTAAGTGTGCGACACGTTGCGTGAATTGCACTAAGTGTGCGAAATCTCAGATTTCTCAAAAACATTATATAATAATAGAAGATATCGGGAGGTATATCTCTAAGGTAAAAGAGGTACGGTATGTTGGTATCATGGTGTGACAAGGTAAGTCACTTGAACTTTATGATTTTATAAGGATGAGGTATTATATAATTAATGAGTTTTGTTCAAAAGAATAAATGATAAGTAATTACATGGTTGGTATGAAATCTAGGGAATTTTGGGAATCTTGTATGGTTGTTAGGTTCTTGTATATACGTATATTTATGAGCTCCTTAATGAGTTTAATTGTTTAAATTATACTTTTGATTATTGAATTATTGTTGAGAAAAAGAAATCATTGCTTATAACTTACTAAGCTAAATTAGCTTACCGTTGATTTCTTTTGAACAATTATAGGTTTTAAAGTCTAAGCTCGTACTCAGGGATCCTTGTCGAAGTCAAGCACGCTATCCACTACTATTTTGGTATATTAATTATTGACGAACTTTAGAAATTATGGCATGTATAAGCTTGAATACCCCTTTAAGTTCTTTTTTATTGAAATGTATATAAAAGCCATGCGGAAATGGCTAAATCTCATTTTATAAAACTTACATGAATTCGGTCATAGAAGAAGGTTTACTATGGAATATATGTCTTGATATATGAAGCTTGATGTTTACTCATATGGTATGAGCAAATGATGAAATAGCTATTAATATTTAATTTCTAGCTATGAAAATTTATTACTCAATAGGTGTATGTTATATTTGAATTTTAGTTATGGAATGAATATGGTCTAAGTATTTATGTGGCATTTGAATGATGGATGAGTTAATATATACATTTTTTGTCATGGTTCATTTGGTAAGGGTTATATATTTTCTCTCTTGTATGGATGAAGTATGTTCGGACTTGGACCTTTGATGATTAAATAAATTGATAAGATATATTCATGATATGTACGAATATCTATGTGTATTATTAATGCCGAATGTGGAATGAAAATGATGCTAAAGTGTTAGTTAATTTGGTCTTTGTACTTGTGGGTTAATCTATTGAGAGGTGTTCATAAATAAAAAGTGAGTCATATGTATAACGAAGGTAATTGGTTGAAATTATGGTTGGAAATAGAAATAGATTAAACATTTGAGTATTAAATATACATATGTACCTACTCGGTCAACGTTGGGATTAATCATGTGGGTGTATTATATGTATAGAAGAGTTGAAATTAGATGATTTGTACATATGTAAATTCGAAAATGCTGAAATGATTTGAGCTTAACATGTGATATTTCAAATGAATGCTTTGACTTAGTATTTGGTTAGTGATGCCGTAACCCTAATCCGGTGATGGATACGGGTTAGGGGTGTTACATTTTATTGGTATCAGAGCTACGGTTTAGTCGGTTCTCGGACTAATGTAGCGCGTACGAGTCTAGCTATACATGCCATAGTTTATGTTGTAATAGCGTGATGACTTCTGACAGTGAAATGTGTTTATTTCTTTCATATAGTAATAGATCCTGATCCCGAACGAGCTGTGGCTGATGACGTCGAGAGTGTGGCGCCCATTCCCGCACAAGGGACTGCGTCAGAAGAATCTCGACCGGTTTCGAGTAATCCAGATGAAGGGGCCAGACAAGCCTTCTATAGCATGATGAATGATTGGTTCAGTCAGTACATATGAACCAATCCGGCTGTTCAACCACCCCTAAATCCGAATGTTCCCCCTGCAGTACCGATGGTACCTCCAATTTTCAATCCTGAAAGAGTAACTAAACCTCCTATTGATCGTATTAGAAAGCACGGAGCTTAAGAGTTTAGAGCTGAGGACGATGATGATGCAGAGCGAGCTGAATTTTGGCTCGATAATACTGTTCGTGTTTTCGACGAGCTGTCCTGCACACCTGATGAGTGTCTGAAGTGTGCCATATCATTATTATGGGATTCTACCTATTATTTGTGGAATACACTCGTGTCTGTTGTCTCGAAAGAGAGGGTTACTTGGGACTTCTTTCAGACGAAATTCCGTAAGAAGTATATAAGCCAGCGCTTTATAGACTCTAAGCGTAAGGAATTTCTCGAGCTTAAACTGGGTCATATGACCGTATCTGAATATGAGCGCAAGTTTGTAAGACTTAGTCGCTACGCTCGTGAATGTGTCTCATCTGAGGCTGCTATGTGCCAGAGATTCGAAGATGGTCTAAATGAGGATGTAAAGCTTCTGGTTGGTATTCTGGAAATTAATGAGTTCGTTGTGCTAGTTGAACGAGCTTGTAAAGCTGAAGAACTGGGGAAAGAAAAACGGAAAGCTAAACTTGAATCTAAAGATTTTCGGAAGAGATCTACGGGTAAATTTTCGCAGATGGCAACGAAGAAGTTCAAGAATGATGGTAGCCGATCCAAACCTAATACCGGGACTTCTATACGAGAATGACCACCAGTGAGTTCTCGGGCTACGTCAGTGGCTAGTGTCAGTAATGCTCGATCGAGCAAACCTGAGTGTCAGCAGTGCGGCAGAAGGCATTTCGGAGAGTGCTGGGGTAAATCTATTAATCGCGCTTGTTATAGGTGTGGTTCACCAGATCACTTCGCTCGGGATTGCCCGGAGACTTTTGAAAAGGGTACTGTTCAGAGTGCGAGACCGAGCGGCACTTCAGCTAGAGGCAGACCATCTCGTATTGGAGGAGGTAGGAGTAGTGCACAGAGGGGGACTACTGATGCGGTTATTCGATCAGATGCACGTGTACCGGCTAGAGCTTACGCCATCCGTACTAGAGAGGAGGCCTCATCTCCAGACGTCATTACTGGTATTTTCACCCTCTTTGATACTAGTGTAACTGCTTTGATATATCCCGGCTCAACTCATTCGTATGTGTGTGAAACATTAGTATCCAGCAAGACTCTACCTATTGAGTCTACTGAGTTAGTGATTCGGGTTTCTAACCCCCTGGGTCGATGTGTACTAGTTGATAAAGTGTGCAAGAACTATCCTTTATTGATTAGAGACTTGTGTTTTCCGGCCGATTTGATGCTATTACCTTTCGATGAATTCGACATTATCCTTGGTATGGATTGGTTAACAGTTTACGATGCGGTAGTAAATTGTAGACGAAAGATTATTGATTTGAGATGCCGAATAACGGCGTAATCCGAATTAGTCTCAGCGAGACTTGAAAGGGGCACTGGCTGTGATATCTTCGATGTTGGCTCGACAGTATTTGAGAAAGGGCTGCGAAGCTTATCTTGCGTATGTGATCGATAGCAAAGTAACCGAAAAGAAGATTGAATCTGTACCGGTTGTAAGCGAGTATCCAGATGTGTTTCTGGAGGAATTACCGGGATTGCCACTCGTCCGTGAGGTAGAATTTGGCATTGAGCTAGTGCCAGGGACCACTCCGATTTCGATAGCTCCGTATAGAATGGCACCGACTGAATTAAAGGAATTGAAGGCTCAGTTGCAAGAATTAATAGATAGAGGTTTCACCCGATCGGGTTTTTCTCCCTGGGGTGCGCCCGTTCTATTTGTGAAGAAGAAAGATGGGACATTGAGAATGTGCATTGACTATCGACAGCTCAATAAGGTGACCGTAAAGAACAAATACCTGTTGCCTCGTATCGACGATTTATTTAATCAGCTTAAGGGAGCCTCGGTATTCTCGAAAATTGATTTGAGGTCAGGATATTATCAACTGCGAGTTAGGAAATCGGATGTGCCAAAGACTACTTTTTCGAACGAGATATGGTCACTATGAGTTCTTGGTGATGCCGCTTGGGCTCACTAATGCCCTTGCTGTTTTCATGGACTTGATGAATCAGGTATTCAGACCGTATTTAGATCAGTTTGTGGTTGTATTCATAGATGATATACTGATCTATTCGCGAGACGAAACCGAACATGCTGAGCATTTGAGGTTAGTGTTACAGATTTTGCGTGAAAAGCAATTGTACACGAAATTTAGTAAATGTGAGTTTTGGTTGAAAGAAGTCAGCTTTTTGGGGCATGTCATTTCAGCATCGGGTATTCGGGTTGACCCGAGTAAAATCTCAGCTATATTGGATTGGAAACCTCCGCGAAATGTTTCTGAAGTACGTAGCTTTTTAGGGCTTGCAGGATATTACAGACGTTTCGTGAAAGGATTCTCGATGATAGCAACCCCGATGACAAAACTATTACAAAAGGATGTGAAATTTGAGTGGTCAGAAAGGTGTCAGAAGATTTTTGATCAACTTAAGACCTTGTTAACGGAAGCTCCCGTGCTCGTTCAGCCAGAGTCGGGTAAAGAGTTTGTTATTTTTAGTGATGCATCCTTAATGGACTCGGTTGTGTATTGATGCAGGAGGGTAAATTCGTAGCCTATGCCTCGAGACAGTTGAAATCGCACGAGAGAAATTATCCAACGTACGACCTTGAATTGGCTGCCATAGTCTTTGCTTTGAAGATATGGCGTCACTATCTATTCGGTGAGAAATGCCACGTCTATTCGGATCATAAGAGTCTAAAGTATTTAATGACTCAAAAGGATTTGAATTTGAGACAGCGATGATGGTTAGAATTGTTGAAAGACTACGAGCTCGTGATTGATTATCACCCGGGAAAGGCTAACGTGCTTGCAGATGCACTTAGCCGAAAGTCGCTATTTGCTCTACGCGCAATGAATGCAGATATAGCTATGACTGAGGATGGTGCGATCATTGCTGAGTTGAAAGTGAGACCATTGTTTGAGCAGTAGATTCGAGAAGCTCAAGTGGTTGATGATGATTTAAAAACAAAGAAATATCAGTGTGGCTCGTATGCGAATTCAGACTTTCAGATAGATGCTGAAGGATTTTTACGGTTCAAGAATCGGATCTGTGTACCGAAGAACCCTGAATTGATTCGAATGATTTGTGATGAAGCTCATAGTAGTAGATTGTCGATTCATCTGGGTAGCTCGAAAATGTATAACGACACAAACAAGATATCGGTGGTACGTACGGTATGAAATGAGACATTTCAGACTATGTGTCGAAGTGCTTAGTATGCCAACAAGTGAAAGCTGAGCATCAAGTGCCATCGGGACTACTTCAGCCGATTATGATACCTGAGTGGAAATGGGATCGAGTCACTATGGACTTCGTATCGGGTTTGCCTTTGACGCCAAGCAGAAAAGATTCAATCTGGGTTATTGTTGATAGATTGACGAAATCGGCTCACTTTGTTCTGGTAAGTATAGATTATTCACTCGATAAATTAGCTGAGTTGTACCTATCGCAGATTGTACGGTTACACAGAGTACCTGTTTCTATTGTGTCGGATAGAGATCCGAGGTTCACATCGCGGTTTTGGAAGAAACTGCAGGATGCTTTGGGTACTAAATTACATTTTAGTACAGCTTTTCACCCTCAGTCGGATGGTCAATCCGAGCGTGTTATTCAAATACTCGAGGATATGTTGAGATGTTGCGTTCTTGAGTTTGAGGGTACGTGGGAATGATACTTACCTTTGATTGAATTTGCATACAATAATAGCTTTCAATCAAGTATTAAAATGGCACCTTACGAAGCATTGTATGGTCGAAAATGTCGTACACCATTATTTTGGACCGAGCTAAGTGAAGACAAGATACACGGGGTTGATTTGATCAGAGAGACGGAGCAGAAAGTTAAAGTAATTCGAGAAAGTTTGAAAGCTGCATCGGATCGTCAAAAGTCATACGCAGACTTGAAACGAAAGGATGTAGAATTTCAGGTGGGTGATCAAGTGTTCTTGAAAGTATCGCCATGGAAAAAGATATTTAGATTTGGTCGTAAGGGAAAACTGAGTCCGAGATTTATCGGGCCGTATGAAGTTATTGAACGTATAGGGCTGATAGCGTACAGATTGATGTTGTAGTCTGAATTAGACAAGATTCATAATGTTTTCCACGTGTCGATGCTTCGTCGGTACAGATCAGATCCTTCTCATATAATCAGTCCAACCGAGATAGAAATCCATCCCGATTTGACTTATGAAGAAGAACCAATTCGCATCTTAACTCGTGAAGTAAAAGAGTTACGAAATAAGAAGATATCATTGGTCAAAGTGATGTGGCATAAGCACGGGATTGAGGAAGCAACCTGGGAAACCGAAGAATTTAAGAAAGAACGTTACCCACATTTATTCACTGATAAGATTTTCGGGGACGAAAATTCCTTAAGGGAGGGAGTTGCAATAGCCCAATTACGACCCTAATCAGAATGGTGGTTTCGGGACCACGAATTTTGGATAGATAAATGTTTTTATACTATATTTGGTACATGTGGTATGTGTTTGAACGTGTGTTAAAATGTTGTGGGAAAATTTTATGTATGTGTGCACAATTTAAGGAAAAAGGACTAAATTGTTTAAATGGTAAAGTAGCTTATATTTTAATTGGGTGATTTAATTGGCTAGTTTCTTGCATGAGTGGACTTGCATGGTAAATCATCCTAAAATTAGGTAAGTGGACGGCATGATGATGGTTTTTAATATTTATTTTAAATTATGTTAGTAAAGCATATTATATTAATAATATGTAATATGATTAAAATAAAAGAAACATGAAAGAGTTAGTGGATGTTATCTTCCACCTTTAGTTCTCTATTGCTAAACTCATAAGGAGAAGAGAAAGCTTGAGTTTTCCATTTTCGGCCTTTGCATGTCACATTGAGGTTAGTGTTTAAGCTTGATTTTTGTGAATTTTTACATTTTTGAGTTAGTTATCCTAAATACTATCAAACCCATGTGAAAATTTTAGAGTTTGAAGCATGTTTTAGATTCGGCCATGGATGAACACTTTTGTTTTGTTATGTTTGATGGAAGAATGTTAAGCATATGTTTGAAATTAACATGTTTTGAGTAGGAAATTTATATGAATTGGAGTATGGGGGCTCAAATTATGAAAATAAATAGTTGAGGGTCTAAAATGCAAAATAAATGGTTGGTATAGACTTGTATAAGGATGAAGAAAATTTGGCCCTTAAGAAGATAATCCAAATTTCATGTGTTTTGTGTTTTATGCTTTGGGGACTAAATTGCTAAAGTTGTAAATTATAGGGGTAAAATGGTAAAATATGTAATTATGTGTCTATGACTAATTGAATGAAATATGGGGACTTGAATGAGCTTAAGGAACATTTGGCCTTAGCTCAAAATTTATAAATTTGGCATATTTTGATATTAGTGAAAATTGGATTAAATAGTAAAAATGCAAACTATGAGTGATAATTTGGAAAATTGTTCAATTATATGTTTTTGAGCTAAAATGAATGAAATTTGATTTTAAAGAGCTTATTTTGAATTTATTAGATCAAGAACGGAAAGAACCGGAATCGGATCGGGGGAAAGCGAAATTAAACGAGTAGCCGGATAACCTTAACTCCTCGACCACCGAAGTAAGTTTATAAGCAATCAAAAATATTTTAAGAGTTATTATATTGTAATATATACATATGTTCAAATGATGTGAAGACTTTGATTATATTTTTTATATAGCCGAATGTAATTGTGGATGTTCATGTGCATATGTGTATCTATTGAGTAGCTAAAATGAGTACATCAAAGTTTATTTTTGCCGAATATGAGGTGGAATGAATTTAAAATATGTATATATATATATACACTATTCGAAGTAATGGTCGATCTTTGCATGAAAGAATGATATAATTGAGTTGGATGTGTAGTTAAGGATCGAATATAATTGAATGTGAATCTTTAAGTAGAGAATGGCACTGTGTGTGCGGATAATCCGGTAATGGCACTGTGTGTGCGATACATTACTAGAGAATGGCACTGTGTGTGCGGATAATCCGGTAATGGCACTATGTGTGTGATACATTACTAGAGAATGGCACTGTGTGTGCAGATAATCCGGTAATGGCACTGTGTGTGCGATACATTACTAGAGAATGGCATCAGATGTATGTGGATAATCTGTAATGGCACTGTGTGTGCGATACATTACGTAGAATGGCACTGTAATGTGCGGATAATCCGTAATGGCACTATGTGTGCGATACATTACTAGAGAATGGCACTGTGAGTGCGGATAATCCGGTAATGGCACTATGTGTGTGATACATTACTAGAGAATGGCACTGCAGTGTGTGCGGATAACTGCAATGGCACCGTGTGTGCGATACATTACTAGAGAATGGCACTGTATGTGCGGATAATCCGTAATGGCACCGTGTGCGATACATTCTCGGAGAATGGCACTGTGTGTGCAGATAATCCGGTAATGGCACTATGTGTGCGATACATTACTAGAGAATGGCACTGTAAGTGCGGATAATCCGGTAATGGCACTGTGTGTGCGATACATTACTAGAGAATGGCACTGTGTGTGCGGATTTAATGGAGAAGTCGACTAGAGGTTCTCTTGGGGTATTTGGTTTCCACAAAAATAAGGAAAAGAAACTTGAGAATTTTGGCAATGGTGGACTACAGATTCGACTTGACAAAAGAAAAGAGAAGAGAAGAGAGGAGAGCACTCGTAAATTGACAGAGAGAGGAGGAGGAAGAAAAATTGATGAGTAGCCCTATTTCCTTCCTTTTATAGCCGAAACTACTCCTCGAATCCCTTACTTGGCCACCACTCTTCTTTATTTGATAGCTTTATCTCTTAATTTAAAATAATTAGAGAATAATCCTTTAATATCTCTTCAAAAATAATCCAAATTAAATCCTTATTTATCACCTTATTAATCGAATATTAAAGAGAATAAAACTCCTCCTTTCTAGAAGGCTTGTGCCGTCCACCTCAGAGCTTCCGGAAGCAAAAATAAAACTTCTTTTATTTGCTTCCCAAGTGACTCGAACCTGTGCCCAACACCTTGCATGTGGCGCCATTTCCAGAGGCCCTAAGTGGCATCTTCAGCCACTTTTCCAAGCCTGTTTGTGTGTCAAATTTCACAAACTTTTTCTTTTAAGGCCACCTTGCCTTAATTTCCTCTTTTAAACTTTAAAACTCGACATTTCTAAGTCATTTCTAAGTTTCCAAAAATTTTCGTTCGGCTCTGTAAACTTGACATTTTCTTACATTTCCAAGTTTCCAGAAATGTGCACTTTCCTATTTTGAATCATTTCCAAATCATTTCCATCCATTTCCAAGTTTCCAAAAATGTTCAAAATTTATTCTTAGTATATAAAACATGTTACTTCGTACAATTAAACCGAAAATGCATAGGCCCTTTCCAGGATGTTACAATTCTACCCCCCTTAAAATAATTTCGTCCTCAAAATTTTCTAACTAAAATAATTGAGGGTATTGTTGTCGCATTGCCTCTTCTGGTTCCCACGAAGCTTCTTCCGATCCATGATTGCACCATAACACCTTGACTAGAGGAACTGACTTCCTCCGTAGCACTTTCACATCACGTTCCAATATCCGACCGGCTCTTCCTCGTAGGATAAGTCCGGCCTTAGCTCTACTTCTTTGACAATGTACCACATGAGACGGATCCGATCGGTAACGACGTAGCATGGATACATGGAATACGTCGTGCATCTGCCGCAACTCGTGGCAACTCCAATTGGTATGCCATCGCTCCAACTCGCCTTTGATGCACTCGATAGGGCCTTATAAACCTTGGGCTTAACTTCCCTTTGCGATCGAACCTCATTACCTTTTTCCAAGGCGAGACTTTCGGAAACACTTGGTCTCCCACTTCAAACTCTATTTCCTTCCGCTTAAGGTCTACGTCGACGACTTACGCCTATCGAGGCTTCCTTTTACCGTGCTCGAATCATCTCAACCTTCTCTTGCCGGCCACTAACTCGACCCAAAACTCGACGTTCTCTAACTCAGTCCAACAAGTAGGAGTTCTACACTTCCGACCATACAATGCTTCATATGGTGCCATCCGAATGCTAGCCTTTGATAGTCTGTTGTTGTAGGCGATCTCATTAAAGGCAAATAGTCTTCCCAACTTCCTCGGAAATCCATCACACGACCTCTCAACATATCCTCCAACACTTGTATAACTCGCTCGTTGATCGCCCGTCGATTGTGGATGAAAAGCCGTAGTGAAGTCCAACTTAGTGCCTAAAGCTTGATGAAGTGCCCTCCGAGGCAGGGCGTAAACCTTGGGTCTCTGTCGGAGATGATCGATCTTCGGTACACCATGTAACCTCACAATTTCCGCCACATATAACTTAGCGACCACGAAGAGAATAGTCAACTCTTCTGGGATGAAATGCGCGGACTTAGTCAAACGGTCCACTATCACCCATACCGAGTCCTTCTTAGTAGGCGTGAGGGGAAGCCCACTAATGAAATCCATGGTAATTCTCTCCCACTTCCATTGCGGAATCTCCATTGGTTGAAGCAATCTGATGGAACTTGGTGTTCACCCTTAACTTGTCGACACGCCAAACATTTCCCACAAATTCAGTCACTTCTTGCTTAAGATCGGACCACCAAAATTGTTCCCTTAGATCTCATGACACTTAATGCCTCCGGATGCATAGCATAAGGGCTACTATCGCCTCCAAGAATCCTTTGTCTTAACTCCTTGTCCTTCGGCATACAAACTTTTCCTTTGTAACACAATACTCCTCATCATTAACACTATAATCCTCTAACTCTCCGTTCGCATTTGTTGTAACTTAACACTTAGATCCTTATCAACCAACCGTCCCTCTTTCACCTCCTTCAAGAATGTGGGCTTGACTTGCAACTCGCCAACAAAGCTTCCATCATCGTACAAACTTAAGTGAGCGAACATAGCCCTTAGATCCGACACAACCTTCCGACTTAGGGGCATCGGCTACCACATTCGCCTTGCCCGGATGATATTCTATCGAATGATCGTAGTCCTTCAACAACTCCACCCACCTTCGTTGCCTCAAGTTCAACTCCTTCCGAGTCAACAGATACTTAAGGCTCTTGTGGTCCGTGTAGATCACCGACCTTTCTCCATAGAGGTAGTGCCTCCAAACCTTAAGGGAGAAAACCACTGCTGCGCCCAAGTCATGAGTTGGGTAGTTAACCTCATGAGGCCTTAGTTGCTTAGGGACGCATAAGCGACTACTTTTCCTTCTTGCATTAGCACACATCCTAATCCCGTATGCGCGCCGCCACAAGACACCACAAAATCCTTCCCACCTCCGGCTGAATTAACACTGGAGCCTCTGTCAACACCTTCTTAAGGTTGTCAAAGCTCTTCTCATTGCTTATCGGACCATTCAAAGGGTACTTCCTTCCTTAGTAACTTTGTCAAAGCGCGGCTATTGGCGAGAATCCTTCTACTGAACCTTCTGTAATAGCCTGCCAAACCTAAGAAACTTGAATCTCGACCACGAACCTAGGTGGTTTCCAATCCAACACCGCTTGATCTTCCTAGGATCCACTCTTATTCCTTCTGCGGATACCACATGCCCTAAGAATGCCACCTCCTTAAGCCAAAATCCACACTTGCTTTGAATTTGGCATAGAGCTTCTTCTCCCTTAACACTTGTAGCACCACTCGGAGATGTTCATCATGCTCCTCTTCGGACTTAGAATACACCAAAATATCGTCGATGAACACAACGACGAACCTATCCAAGTAGGGTTGAAAAACTCGGTTCATCATATCCATGAACGCGCTGAGCGTTTGTCAATCCAAACGGCATCACCACAAACTCAAAATGGCCGTATCTTGTCCTAAAAGCGGTCTTATGGATATCTGCCTCCTTCACCTTCAATGGTGATATCCCGGCCTTAAGTCTATCTTTGAGAATCTCATGCCCCTTCACCGGTGATCGAACAAGTCATCGATCCTTGGCAAAGGATACTTGTTCTTGATGGTCGAAACTTATTCAATCGACGGTAATCTATGCACATACGCATAGTTCCGTCCTTCTTCTTTACAAATGTAATCGGTGCTCCCCATGGAGACACACTTTGGGTCGTATGAACCCACGATCCAACAACTCTTGGATTTGAGCCTTGAGCTCAACTAACTCCTTTGGCGCCATTCGGTATGGAGCGATTGACACAGGAGCTGTTCCTTGTAGTAAGTCTATTCCAAACTCCACCTCCCTATCCGGGGTATTCCCAGTAATTCCTCCGAAAATACATCTTCAAAGTCTTTCACCGTTCTAACTCCATGACACCTTCTTCCTCTCCACCTAACGCACTTACGAAGGCTAAGAACGCCTTGCACCCTTTCTTAACCATTTTCTCAAATTTCTTCAACGCTGAAAACTACGTTAGACAGGTAGTTTCTTCTCGCTCCGATCATTACTAGTACTTCATCCTCCAGGGTCCTTAGTTCCATTCGCTTAGCCGCACAATCCAACACGGCTCGGTGCTCTACTAGCTAGTCCATTCCAAGTATAATTTCAAACTCCCAAAGGTAGTTCCATTAAGTCACCAGAAAGTTCACTCCTCGAATCTCTGGGGTACATTCCGAAAGATCTTATCCACCACTACGCTTAGGCCTAATGGGCTTACTACGATCATCCGCCTATCGGAAGGTTGAGTCTAGGCCTAGTGTTTCCACTACACTACATGCAACATAGGAATGGGTCGAGCCCACATCAATTAGAGAAAAATAGGGCTTGTCAAAAATAAAGAACGTCTGGGTTATAACGTCCGTCGACGTCTCCATCTTCCCTCCGGCGAACCGCATCAACCAAACACAGGTTGCCTTGCCTCGAAGATTAGCAAAGCACCTCTGCCTTGTGTTCCACGACCTCTGCCACAAAGACCATTACCTCACATTATCGAACCACGACCTCGTTGAGGCTGCGGTCCTCCTCTACCATCGACTAACATTCGAGTGTTGTTGGTCGGCTTTCATCCGATTGCTTAGGACAATCCTTGATCACATGGTCCTTGGACCCACATCTAAAACATCCTCCTATTTTCTTCCAAAGACTCTCCTAAGTGCTTCTTTCCACACACATCACAAGGTCGATATGACGCCATACGAACCAACTTGTCGACCTCGTGGCCCATCAACTCTAGGCCTCTTATGAACCTTTCCGGGCGTTCCAAAACCTCTTTTGGGCCTATTCCTATCCATAGCCTTGCTTTGTAGAATCCTTGATTCCTTCACGACCACCTTGGCCTTTTCTACCAAAGCGAAAACTCCGCTCCCGATGCGGTGCTATCAACGATCCTCGAGATCATCCCTTAGCCCATCCTCAAAACGGACACAACGCTCATGCTCGGTTGCCACTACTCCCGAGCATATCGGCTCAACTCTCGAATTCAGCCTCATACTCGCCACGGACTTGTTCCTTGAACCAGGCCCGAAATGCCTTCCTTTGCTCATCAAGATACCTAGTTCCCACATACTTCTTCTCGAAATGCTTCCTTAACATATTCCTGTGTCGGATCCTCACCAGTGGCACCATCCCGAACAATCAACCACCACCGATCGCTTCATCGCGCAATGCGGTGCCACCATTCCTTTAACTTCTCCTCGTGGTCAAGTCAATCTCATCCATGATGCGCTCTGTTGCTTCCAACCAAGACTTCGGTGAACCGGGTGCCACACCGATACCCCACGAAACATTTTAGCTCTATTAGCTCTCGAGCCGCTCGAGCCTACGGACTTACTGGGTTCCCGAATTTCCTCCTGCACCAGCCACCAACTCCAAAACTTCGCGGCCACGACTGCGACACAACATCATCCCCGTCCGAGTTTGTTTGCTCAACACCAACAATTGGGGTGGTGGTGGCGATGGTATCTCATTGTCAGACCCTTGACCCGATATAACGGGTTACGACACCGTCATCCTTCATCTACCTCATCCACGATGACCACGTCCTCTAGAGCTCATTTCTAACGTCGTGATCCGATTAAGAAGTTTTATGAATTAGTCTTTGTTTCACTTGATTACCCGCGAAGAAATTTTATGAAAAGAGTTTTAGGAGTGGTTCTTTCGTATGCACACAGATCTTTCCATTCATTCATCCATACATCCATCAAACAATCATGAACTCTCGTTCATTCAGAGAAAGGTTGTAGTTTTCATTGTTATTGTTTTTTTCCTTCCACTACCCAGGTATTTTAAGTGAATTCATCTCCTCAGGGGGTATTTTCGTAATTTTTCAAAAGGAAAAAGTTCCTTGGTGATTTTGTCACAAAGTATTTTGGTATTTTTAAATTAGAATATTTTGAAAAATTTTGAAATCCAGGGTATTTCGGTGATTTTGGACCTCGGGGTATTTTGGTTTTTTTCCCAAGCCTGTAAATTTGTAAAATCTTATAAATCAGGGATATTTCAAAGGTTGCAAAACTTTGAGGTTCTTTTGAGGATTGTACTTTTTCGTAGCGGTGATGTTGCAAAAATTTTGGAAATCGTAGGTCATTTTGGTAATTTTATAAGTTAGGGGCAATTTTGAAATTTCCAAAATTCAAGGTATTTTGATAATTTGCAAATTAGGGTTTTGAACATTGATAAAATAATGAAATTTTGGCAAAGCTGTTGGGTAGTTGGTCATTTTATAAACCAAGGGTATTTTGGTAATTTTACCACTAGGGGCATTTTTTATAAATCGAAATCTTTCGGAAAATTTTGTAAATATGGTTTTCATGAATTTAGAAGAAAGTTTTAAGAGTTCTAAAACTAGGGTTTTGTTGTTTTTATAAAAACACGGCTAATTCCCTTTCGGGTTTTAGTTATTGTGTTTAGCCTATGACCGAGTCCTCTTGGTCGAGGATGAACCAAAGCTACGCACCAGGCGAGGATTCGAGTGGAGAGGAGGTGAGTCACGCGATCTGCTTAAATACCAAGCTCCCACCAAAACCATTCCTAGACATGCGCACGCAGGTTGCCACACCTCCTGAGCCCTCTCGGGTTAGGGTGAGCAGAAGCTACGCACTGGTAGGATTCTGCTGAAGAGAGGTGAGTCACTAGGGGCTGCTTAAATACCGAGCTCTTAGGATCCAATCCTAGACATGCGCACGGGGGTTACCACACCCTAACTTAGTGACTTAGCCATGGGTTTGTTTAACGTTCCTTAAGTCTTATGTGTTTGTGTTTGAGTAGACTAGTCCTAGGGTTCAAGTTCCTATCATGCTATTCTACGTTCCATTCCTTTTCTACCCTTCTAATATTCATTACACATAATCACACAAATAGTTAGGTACTTACCGTGGTGGGTGTGGGTCGGAGACTTTAGGTGCCATGCCGAAAACCGCTTGTTTCATAAAATATTTTCAAAAAAACTCATTTGGGCTCGCTTTGAAAATGTTTTGGGCCTTGGCCCACAGTCGAGAAGTTTTAAAAGCTGGGCTCACGATCTGAAATTGAAACACCCCAAACCCGGCCCATGAGATTTGCCCAGTTTGGTATGTTCCTCAAGTAAACCGGTTTCAAAATTCTTTCGTTACCTAGAGAAAACTTGTGCGATTTTAAAAAAAATTGTTTTCGGTTGGGCTTGTGTTGAAAACGAATTCAATTCTTTATATTAAAAAATTTACTTAAACTTTAATAGGTAAAACTCATAATCATAATAAATAGAAATAAATGGAAAACAATCCAACTATGGCCTTATGGCCTTATGGCCTTATTACATCAAATAATTTCCAAGTAATTCAAGTACTTAAATAGAAATAGTAGTTCATAAAATAAAAACTTCATGTTGAGTATGGCCACCACAAGTTCTGCCGTCCCGGTCCATCACTGATCATCACCTGAAAAATATTCCCCAACGGGGTGAGTCAAACAGACTCAATGTGTACACAAACACTAAATCAAAATAGAATCAGGCATACAAATGTTACGCATTCATATCATAGCATACAAATTATGATGCATTCCCAAACCCAAACCTAATAAGCCATCCGCTTACACTCCCCGTACCAACTCGCTTGCACAAGTGGGGACTACTAAGTCGACCCTCCTTCCGCTACACTCCATATCGCGGTCTTAGGTCACCGTATTTGTGGTCTTAGGTCACCACATTCAGATATCGCGGTCTTAGGTCACCGCATTCAGATTCATCGTGGTCTTAGGTCACCACATTCAGATTCTTGTGGTCTTAGGTCACCACATTCGAGATACCACGGTCTTAGGTCACCGTGTTCGTGGTCTTAGGTCACCACATTCACTTCCCTTTCAAACAAACCCATATGCCCCATATAATGATAATATGCATAAATATGCGAGAGTTCACATTCTTATCATATTCTCATGTTACTAATGACCTTTTTCATATTCTTTGTAGAAGTAGGAAACGCACGTGCACTGAGTACTTAGTACCATAACATGGTACCCTAGCCACTTTCATATTCTTAATATCACATATTTTAATAAAATGCACCATGAAACATATTAAGAAGTAGTGTGGATTACACACTGATTTGCTTAACCACTTCACTGAAATCCAGAAATCTGATCCATCGCTTTAGATCTCAAGTTCCTACAATTGATTAATCACTTACTATTTAGCACAAAGCCTATTCGGCTTAGAAAACCAAATCCTAGTAGGATTTGTATTCTTAAAGCTTACCTTGGTGTCGATTTGATGATTTAATCAAATCCGAAAACTCGTATTTTCCCTTTGAAATCGGCTAGTCACTAAATCCCTTGAATTGGTTAGTTTTGACTTAAAACACATAATAATAGATCTACAACTAAATTAGGCCTTGGCGAATTTACCTTTGTTCTTACCTTCCAAATCTTAAATCCCGAATTGGATCCTTGCTTCTTTATTGCTTTGTCGAAATCCCTATGTACCCATGTTAGATCCAATCTAACATTAAATCATAATAATATAGCTTATGGCGAATGGCATTCATAACTTACCTTAGATCTTAGAAGTTCCAGAAAGATACCTTCTTGTAGTTGACAATTTCTTAAATCCAGAAAACACCCTTCCATAACTCGGCCAAAATCCATAATAGAGATTAGTCCCTAAATTTTAGATAGGTTTAAAATATAAAAGAATTGAAACCAAACTTTGGATCTTACCCTTTTAAGAAATCAAAGCACCCTTGTTAAAAGCCCTTAAAGAATCGGCCTTGATGACTAGATGATAAAGTTTCGGCTTTTGGGATTTAATGGAGAAGTCAACTAGAGGTTCTCTTGGGGTATTTGGTTTCCACGAAAATAAGGAAAAGAAACTTGAGAATTTTGGCAATGGTGGACTATAGATTCGAAACGACAAAAGAAAAAGAGAAGAGAAGAGAGGAGAGCACTCGAGAAATTCGGCGAGAGAGAGGAGGAAGAAAAATTGATGAGTAGCCCTATTTCCTTCCTTTTATAGCCGAAACTACTCCTCAGAATCCCTTACTTGGCCACCACTCTTCTTTATTTGATAGCTTTATCTCTTAATTTAAAATAATTAGAGAATAATCCTTTAATATCTCTTCAAAATAATCCAAATTAAATCCTTATTTATCACCTTATTAATCGAATATTAAAGAGAATAAAACTCCTCCTTTCTAGAAGGCTTGTGCCGTCCACCTCGAGAGCTTCACGGAAGCAAAAATAAAACTTCTTTTATTTGCTTCCCAAGTGACTCGAACCAGGCCCAACACCTTGCATGTGGCGCCATTTCCAGAGGCCCTAAGTGGCATCTTGAGCCACTTTTCCAAGCCCTGTTTGTGTGTCAAATTTCACAAACTTTTTCTTTTAAGGCCACCTTGCCTTAATTTCCTCTTTTAAACTTTAAAACTCGACATTTCTAAGTCATTTCTAAGTTTCCAAAAATTTTCGTTCACTCTCTGTAAACTTGACATTTTCTTACATTTCCAAGTTTCCAGAAATGTGCACTTTCCTATTTTGAATTATTTCCAAATCATTTCCATCCATTTCCAAGTTTCCAAAAATGTTCAAAATTTATTCTTAGTATATAAAACATGTTACTTCGTACAATTAAACCGAAAATGCATAGGCCATTTCGAGGATGTTACAATTCTACCCCCTTAAAATAATTTCGTCCTCAAAATTTTCTAACTAAAATAATTGAGGGTATTGTTGTCGCATTGCCTCTTACTGGTTCCCACGAAGCTTCTTCCGATCCATGATTGCACCATAACACCTTGACTAGAGGAGGCCGACTTCCTCGTAGCACTTTCACATCACGTTCCAATATCCGAATCGGCTCTTCCTCGTAGGATAAGTCGGCCTTAGCTCTACTTCTTTGACAGTACCACATGAGACGGATCCGATCGGTAACGACGTAGCATGGATACATGGAATACGTCGTGCATCTGCCATAACTCGGTGGCAACTCCAATTGGTATGCCATCGCTTTGCTCCAACTCGCCGATGCTCGATAGGGCCCTATAAACCTTGGGCTTAACTTCCCTTGCGACCGAACCTCATTACCTTTTTCCAAGGCGAGACTTTCGAAACACTTGGTCTCCCACTTCAAACTCTATTTCCTTCCGCTTAAGGTCTACGTCACGACTTACGCCTATCGAGGCTTCCTTTTACCGTGCTCGAATAATCTCAACCTTCTCTTGATTTGACCACTAACTCTGGACCCAAAACTCGACGTTCTCCTAACTCGATCCAACAAGTAGGAGTTCTACACTTCCGACCATACAATGCTTCATATGGTGCCATCCGAATGCTAGCTTTGATATTTGTTGTTGTAGGCGATCTCAGGCTAAAGGCAAATAGTCTTCCCAACTTCCTCGGAAATCCATCACACGACCTCTCAACATATCCTCCAACACTTGTATAACTCGTTCGTTGCCCGTCGATTGTGGATGAAAAGCCGTAGTGAAGTCCAACTTAGTGCCTAAAGCTTGATGAAGTGCCCTCGAGGCGAGGCGTAAACCTTGGGTCTCTTTCGGAGATGATCGATCTTTGGTACACCATGTAACCTCACAATTTCCGCCACATATAACTTAGCGACACGAAGAGAATAGTCAACTCTTCACGGGATGAAATGCGCGGACTTAGTCAAACGGTCCACTATCACCCATACCGAGTCCTTCTTAGTAGGCGTAAGGGGAAGCCCACTAACGAAATCCATGGTAATTCTCTCCCACTTCCATTGCGGAATCTCCATTGGTTGAAAGCAATCTGATGGAACTTGGTGTTCGACCTTAACTTGCGACCACGTCAAACATTTCCCCACAAATTCAGTCACTTCTTGCTTAAGATCGGACCACCAAAATTGTTCCCTTAGATCTGCAGATGCAGCTTAATGCCTCCGGGATGCATAGCATAAGGGCTACTATGCGCCTCCCAGAAGAATCCTTTGTCTTAACTCCTTGTCCTTGGCATACAAACTTTTCCTTTGTAACACAATACTCCTCATCATTAACACTATAATCCTCTAACTCTCCGTTCGTACTTGTTGTAACTTACCACTTAGATCCTTATCAACCAAGCTGTCCCTCTTTCACCTCCTTCACCATGTGGGCTTGACTTGCAACTCGCTAACAGGCTTCCATCATCGTACAAACTTAAGTGAGCGAACATAGCCCTTAGATCCGACACAACCTTCCGACTTAGGGCATCGGCTACCACATTCGCCTTGCCGGATGATATTCTATCGAGCATCGTGAGTCCTTCAACAACTCCACCCACCTTCCGTTGCCTCAAGTTCAACTCCTTCGAGTCAACGGATACTTAAGGCTCTTGTGGTGCAATGGTAGATCACCGACCTTTCTCCATAGAGTAGTGCCTCCAAACCTTAAGGGCGAAAACATCTGCTGCCGGTTCCAAGTCATGAGTTGGGTAGTTAACCTCATGAGGCCTTAGTTGCCGAGACGCATAAGCGACTACTTTTCCTTCTTGCATTAGCACACATCCTAATCCCGTATGCGAAGCGTCACGATACACCACAAAATCCTTCCCGACCTCGGTGAATTAACTGCTGGAGCCTCTGTCAACACCTTCTTAAGGTTGTCAAAGCTCTTCTGTTGCTTATCGGACCATTCAAAGGGTACTTCCTTCCTTAGTAACTTTGTCAAAGCGCGGCTATTGACGAGAATCCTTCTACAAACCTTCTGTAATAGCTTTGCCAAACCTAAGAAACTTGAATCTCACCCACGAACCTAGGTGGTTTCCAATCCAACACCGCTTGATCTTCCTAGGATCCACTCTTATTCCTTCTGCGGATACCACATGCCCTAAGAATGCCACCTCCTTAAGCCAAAATCCACACTTGCTGAATTTGGCATAGAGCTTCTTCTCCCTTAACACTTGTAGCACCACTCGGAGATGTTCATCATGCTCCTCTTGGACTTAGAATACACCAAAATATCGTCGATGAACACAACGAGCGAACCTATCAAAGTAGGGTTGAAAAACTCGGTTCATCATATCCATGAACGCGGTGGAGCGTTTGTCAATCCAAACGGCATCACCACAAACTCAAAATGGCCGTATCTTGTCCTAAAAGCGGTCTTATGGATATCCGCCTCCTTCACCTTCAAGCTGGTGATATCCCGACCTTAAGTCTATCTTTGAGAATCTGCGGCCCCTTCGGTGATCGAACAAGTCATCGATCCTTGGCAAAGGATACTTGTTCTTGATGGTCGACTTATTCAAGCTGACGGTAATCTATGCACATACGCATAGTTCCGTCCTTCTTCTTACAAACAGAAATGGTGCTCCCCATGGAGACACAGCTGGGTCGTATGAACCCACGATCCAACAACTCTTGGATTTGAGCCTTGAGCTCAACTAACTCCTTTGGCGCCATTCGGTATGGAGCGATTGACACGGGAGCTGTTCCCGTAGTAAGTCTATTCCAAACTCCACCTCCTATCCGAGGGTATTCACGGTAATTCCTCCGAAATACATCTTCAAAGTCTTTCACCGTTCTAACTCCACGACACCTTCTTCCTTTCCACCTAACGCAATTCTGAAGGCTAAGAACGCCTTGCACCCTTTCTTAACCATTTTCTCAGACCTTCAACGCAAAACTACGTTGGACGGTAGTTTCTTCTCGCTCCGATCATTACTACTACTTCATCCTCCGGGTCCTTAGTTCCATTCGTTTAGCCGCACAATCCAACACGGCTCGGTGCTCTACTAGCTAGTCCATTCCAAGTATAAGTTCAAACTCCCGAAGGTAGTTCCATTAAGTCGGCCAGAAAGTTCACTCCTGAATCTCTAGGGGTACATTCGAAAGATCTTATCCACCACTCTGATTAGGCCTAATGGGCTTACTACGATCATCTGCCTATCGGAAGGTTGAGTCTAGGCCTAGTGTTTCCACTACACTACATGCAACATAGGAATGGGTCGAGCCCACATCAATTAGAAAAAATAGGGCTTGTCAAAAATAAAAACGTCACAGGTTATAACGTCAAGCGCGTCTCCATCTTCCCTCCGTGAACCGCATCAACCAAACCTAGTTGCCTTGCCTCGGCATTAGCGGCACCTCTCGCCTTGTGTTCCACGACCTCTGCGGCACCATTACCTCTGTTTTACTCGAACCACGACCTCGTTGAGGCTGCGGTCCTCCTCTACCAGTCGACTAACATTACGAGTGTTGGTCGGCTTTCATCCCGATTACTTAGGACAATCCTTGATCACATGGTCCTTGGACCCACATCTAAAACATCCTCCTATTTTCTTCCAAACTCTCCTAAGTGCTTCTTTCCACACACATCACCAGTCGTCTGACCTTTCCACGAACCAACTTGCGACCTCGTGGCCCATCAACTCTAGGCCTCTTATGAACCTTTCCGGACGTTCCAAAACCTCTTTTGGGCCTATTCCTATCCATAGCTTTGCTTTGTAGAATCCTTGATTCCTCGACCACCTTGGCCTTTTCTACCAAAGCGTAAAACTCCCGCTCACGATGCGGTGCTATCAACGATCTCGAGATCATCCCTTAGCCCATCCTCAAAAGCGGACACAACGCTCATGCTCGATTGCCACTACTCCTCGAGCATATCGGCTCAACCTCGAAATTCACCCTCATACTCCGCCACGGACTTGTTCCCTTGAACCAGCCCCAGAAATGCCTTCCTTTGCTCATCAGTATACCTAGTTCCCACATACTTCTTCTGAAATGCTTCCTTAACATATTCCCAGGTCGGATCCTCGGTAGTGGCACCATCCCGAACAGTCAACCACCACCGATCGCTTCATCGCAGCGTATGATTGCCACCATTCCTTTTAACTTCTCCTCGGGGTCAAGTCAAGCTCATCCATGATGCGCTCTGTTGCTTCCAACCAGTACTCAGCTGAACTGGGTGCCACACCCGATACCCCACGAAACATTTTGGCTCTATTAGCTCGAAGCCGCTCAGGCACAGACTTACGGGTTCCCGAATTTCCTCCTGCACCACCACCAACTCCAAAACTCGCGGCCACGACTGCGACCACGATCATCCCCGTCTAAGTTTGCTGCTCAACACCAACAGCTGGGGGTGGTGGTGGCGGTGGTATCTCATTGTCAGACCCTTGACCCGATCTAACGGGTTCTGACACCGTCATCCTTCCTCTACCTCATGCACGACGACCACGTCCTCTAGAGCTCATTTCTAACATCGTGATCTGATTAAGAAGTTTTATGAATTAGTCTTTGTTTCACTTGATTACCAGCGAAGAAATTTAATGAAAAGAGTTTTAGGAGTGGTTCTTTCGTATGCACACGCATCTTTCCATTCATTCATCCATACATCCATCAAACAATCATGAACTCTCGTTCATTCGGAGAAAGGTTGTAGTTTTCATTGTTATTGTTTTTTCCTTCCACTACCTAGGGTATTTTACGTAATTACATCCCTCTGAGTATTTTCGTAATTTTTCAAAGGAAAAAAGTTCCTTGGTGATTTTGTCACAAAGTATTTTGGTATTTTTAAATTAGGGGTATTTTGAAAAATTTTGAAATCCAGGGGTATTTCGGTGATTTTGGACCTCGGGGGTATTTTGGTGATTTTTTCCAAGCCGGGGTAAATTTGTAAAATCTTATAAATCAGGGATATTTCAAAGGTTGCAAAACTTTGAGGGTTCTTTTTGAGGATTGTACTTTTCAGAACGGTGATGTTGCAAAAATTTTGGAAATCAGGGTCATTTTGGTAATTTTATAAGTTAGGGGCAATTTTGAAATTTCCAAAATTCAAGGTATTTTTGATAATTTGCAAATTAGGGTTTTTGAACATTGATAAAATAATGAAATTTTGGCAAAACTGTTGGGTAGTTGGTCATTTTATAAACCAATGGTATTTTGGTAATTTTACCACTAGGGGCATTTTTATATAAATCAGAAATCTTTCGGAAAATTTTGTAAAGATGGTTTTCATGAATTTAGAAGAAAGTTTTAAGAGTTCTAAAACTAGGGTTTTGTTGTTTTTATAAAAACACGGCTAATTCCCTTTCGGGTTTTAGTTATTGTGTTTAGCCTATGACCGAGTCCTCTTGGTCGGGGTGAACCAAAGCTACGCACTGAGCGGATTCGAGTGGAGAGGAGGTGAGTCACGCGGATGCTTAAATACCAAGCTCCCACCAGAACCATTCCTAGACATGCGCCTGCAGGGTTGCCACACCTCTCCCGAGCCCTCTGGGTTAGGGTGAACCGAAGCTACGCACCAGGTAGGATTCTGCGAAGAGGAGGTGAGTCACTAGGGCTAGCTTAAATACCAAGGCTCTTAGGATCCAATCCTAGACATGCGCACAGGGGTTACCACACCCTAACTTAGTGACTTAGCCATGGGTTTGTTTAACGTTCCTTAAGTCTTATGTGTTTGTGTTTGAGTAGACTAGTCCTAGGGTTCAAGTTCCTATCATGCTATTCTACGTTCCATTCCTTTTCTACCCTTCTAATATTCATTACACATAATCACACAAATAGTTAGGGGTACTTACCTGGTGGACTGCGGGTCGGAGACTTTAGGTGCCATGCCAGAAAACCTGCTTGTTTCATAAAATATTTTCAAAAAAACTCATTTGGGCTCGCTTTGAAAACGTTTTGGGCCTTGGCCCACAGGCCGAGAGTTTTAAAACTGGGCTCTGATACCAAACTGAAACACCCCAAACTCGGCCCACGAGATTTGCCCAGATTTGGTATGTTCCTCAAGTAAACCGGTTTCAAAATTCTTTCGTTACCTAGAGAAAACTTGTGCGATTTTAAAAAAATTTGTTTTGGGTTGGGCTTGTGTTGAAAACGAATTCAATTCTTTATATTAAAAATTTTACTTAAACTTTAATAGGTAAAACTCATAATCATAATAAATAGAAATAAATGGAAAACAATCCAACTATGGCCTTATGGCCTTATGGCCTTATTACATCAAATAATTTCCAAGTAATTCAAGTACTTAAATAGAAATAGTAGTTCATAAAATAAAAACTTCATGTTGAGTATGGCCACCACAGTTCTGTAGTCCGGTCCATCACCGATCATCACCGAGAAAAATATTCCCCAACGGGGTGAGTCAAACAGACTCAATGTGTACACAAACACTAAATCAAAATAGAATCAGGCATACAAATGTTACGCATTCATATCATAGCATACAAATTATGATGCATTCCCAAACCCAAACCTAATAAGCCATCCGCTACACTCCCCCGTACCAACCTGTACACCGTGGGGACTACTAAGTCGACCCTCCTTCCGCTACACTCCATATCGCGGTCTTAGGTCACCGCATTTGTGGTCTTAGGTCACCACATTCAGATATCGCGGTCTTAGGTCACCGCATTCAGATTACTGTGGTCTTAGGTCACCACATTCAGATTACTGTGGTCTTAGGTCACCACATTCAGATACCACGGTCTTAGGTCACCGTGTTCGTGGTCTTAGGTCACCACATTCACTTCCCTTTTCAAACAAACCCATATGCCCCATATAATGATAATATGCATAAATATGCCGAGTTCACATTCTTATCATATTCTCATGTTACTAATGACCTTTTTCATATTCTTTGTAGAAGTAGGAAACGTACCTGAGTACTTAGTACCATAACATGGTACCCTAGCCACTTTCATATTCTTAATATCACATATTTTAATAAAACAGGCCATGAAACATATTAAGAAGTAGTGTAGGGTACACACTGATTTGCTTAACCACTTCACTTGAAATCCGAAATCGATCTCTTGCCTTAGATCTCAAGTTCCTACAATTGATTAATCACTTACTATTTAGCACAAAGCCTATTCGGCTAGAAAACCAAATCCTAGTAGGATTTGTATTCTTAAAGCTTACCTTGGTGTCGATTTGATGATTTAATCAAATCCCAGAAACTCGTATTTTTTCCCTTTGAAATCGGCTAGTCACTAAATCCCTTGAATTGGTTAGTTTTAGGCTTAAAACACATAATAATAGATCTACTACTAAAATAGGCCTTGGTAGATTTACCTTTGTTCTTACCTTCCAAATCTTAAATCCCGAATTGGATCCTTGCTTCTTTATTGCTATCGAAAGCCCTATGTACCCATGTTAGATCCAATCTAACATTAAATCATAATAATATAGCTTATGGCGAATGGCATTCATAACTTACCTTAGATCTTAGAAGTTCAAAGATACCTTCTTGTAGTTGACAATTTCTTAAATCCAGAAAACACCCTTCCATAACTTCACCAAAATCCATAATAGAGATTAGTCCCTAAATTTTAGATAGGTTTAAAATATAAAAGAATTGAAACCAAACTTTGGATCTTACCCTTTTTAAGAAATCGGTAGCACCCTTGTTAAAAGCCCCTTAAAGAATCGGCCTTGATGACTAGATGATAAAGTTTCGGCTTTTGGGATTTAATGGAGAAGTCGACTAGAGGTTCTCTTGGGGTATTTGGTTTCCACGAAAATAAGGAAAAGAAACTTGATAATTTTGGCAATGGTGGACTATAGATTTGGCTTGACAAAAGAAAAGAGAAGAGAAGAGAGAGAGCACTTAGAAATTCGGCAGAGAGAGGAGGAGGAAGAAAAATTGATGAGTAGCCCTATTTCCTTCCTTTTATAGCCGAAACTACTCCTCAGAATCCCTTACTTGGCCACCACTCTTCTTTATTTGATAGCTTTATCTCTTAATTTAAAATAATTAGAGAATAATCCTTTATTATCTCTTCAAAAACAATCCAAATTAAATCCCTTATTTATCACCTTATTAATCGAATATTAAAGAGAATAAAACTCCTCCTTTCTAGAAGGCATGTGCCGTCCACCTCAGAAGCTTCTGGAAGCAAAAATAAAACTTCTTTTATTTTCTTCCCAAGTGACTCGAACCAGGCCCAACACCTTACATGTGGCACCATTTCCAGAGGCCCTAAGTGGCATCTTGGGCCACTTTTCAAGCTTTGTTTGTGTGTCAAATTTCACAAACTTTTTCTTTTAAGGCCACATTGCCTTAATTTCCTCTTTTAAACTTTAAAACTCGACATTTCTAAGTCATTTCTAAGTTTCCAAAAATTTTCGTTCGACTCAGTAAACTTGACATTTTCTTACATTTCCAAGTTTCAGAAATGTACACTTTCCTATTTTGAATCATTTCCAAATCATTTCCATCCATTTCAAGTTTCCAAAATGTTCAAAATTTATTCTTAGTACATAAAACATGTTACTTCGTACAATTAAACCGAAAATGCATAGGCCCTTTCCAGGATGTTACACAATCAGCCGTGGGAGGCACACAGTCTGCCCACACGGGCGTGTAACCCCTGAAACTTTGAAACGTTTTAAATCTCTGAGAATTTCTGTATGTGTTCCGGTTTAGTCCCGACCCCTTTCTAACACGTATTTAAGGTCTCGAAGACCTCCATAAGGGACTATATACTTATGAATGAATATGTTTGATTGATGTTTGACTTTGTGTCGTGAAATAGTAATGAAACGTTCTGATTGTCTGGCAATGCCTCTTAACTCTATTCCGGTGACGGTCTCGGGTTAGGGGTGTTACATGTTGCTTAACCATTTGATCGTTTGACAAGTAGAACTTTATCATCTTGCAATTATTGTTACAAGGGTGACCTTTTGAAGAAGTTGAATGATATGTTTGGTGGAAAACATTGCATGGTTGAGGAAGATTTTGGTAATGACTATTCATGCGAAACTATCTCTACCCCTTTATACCTGTGTGATCTTCTTTTTTGATGTTGCCTTTTGCAAAAATCCATCGTGACCCTTTCTATTTCGATGTTGGCTACCTTAAAAATCTAACATCATACCATTCCCGAGAGATTTTAGCTAATTTAAAATATTTCAACACCTTTTCTCTTGGGAACTTGCTCCTAGCCCATAATTGTGGTTACCCTTTCTATGTTTCATTTTGGTGGGGCGAATGTAACAGCCCAAATTTCGGTGAAATCAGAACAGTGGTTTCGGGACCACAAATCCGAGTCGAAAATAAAATTTTATTTTATTTTATTATATGGACCGTAATATGATAGAAAAGTCATGTGGAAATTTTGATACGAAAAATTTATCGATTATGTGTTTAATTAAGGAAAGGACTAAATTACAAAAAATGTAAAAGTTGAATTCTAGTAGCTACAAGGATTAAATAGCTATGGAATTCAAAACTTGAGGTCCTTATATGGTAATTAGACCATTAATAAAAAGTTAGTAGATATTTTTGGATAATTCATCCATGGAAAATGAGAAAAAGGCTAAGGACTAAATTGGAATTTAACTAAATTAAGTAATTAAAAAGGTGAAAAGAAAATATCATCATATTTTCTCATCTTCTTCCCCAAATAATACATGGAAACCCTAGGATAGAGAGAAGAAACTTTCATGGCTTGATTGGGTAAGTTTCCTTGTCCCGTTTTTAGTAATTTTGATATTTTTGAAACCGGGATAGCTTAATCTATCTATTTGGGGGATCAATTTGTAAAGTTATCAAAGTATGAAATTTGGGTCATGGATGAATATGCTGGAAATTAGAAATTTATGGTAGAAAATGAAAGGTTGTTGATAGATAAACAACTTTTACAAAGTGATTTTGATGAAAACATGATTTAGGGACTAAAATGTAAACTTGTGAAATTGAAGGAAAAATTCTGAAATTTTATGAATACATGTGCTGTAGATTTTGTAATGGGGCTTTAGTTAGGCTTGGAATATGGAGTAATTTGCACAAGTTTCATTTTAGGGGCCTAGGGACGAAATGAGAATTTATAGAAAAGTTAGGGGCAAAATGGTAATTTTGCCTAGGATGTAAAATGGGTCCACATGAATATGAAATGTGATAAATTGACATTAAATGTCCTTATATAGACCGGAAAGACCAACTACCAAATTAGATCGAGGGAAACAAAAGTTTCGGATTAGTTGGAATTCAAACACGAACAATTGTCAAGGTAAGTTCGTAACTTAAATATGTATGTTAAATTAATTGAACTGAATGATATGATTTTAATGATATGTATATGATGATGAACATAATGAAATAACTATAATTTGGAAAATATGGATAAAATTTCATGTCCCGTTAAACATTGAAATTCGATGGATTATGGTGATTTCATGAAGCAGTAGGATATGACAAATGTTACAAATAGGATTTAGCACAGACGGGTAATCACGAATTAAGCCTCTCGAGCATATGTTATAGATTGGGTTTAGCCCGGACGGGTAACCCTAATTAAGCTCTTTAGAGCATAGGTCACTGAAAGGATTTAACCTGGACTGGCAATCCTAAATGACTCTTGTGAACGTCGGTTGAAAATCAGGATTTAGCCTGGACTGGTAATCCTGTTGTAGAATATGTGGCTCGAGAGTGTGCTCTTTGAACTTATACCCAATGGGTAATTATGAATATGAATTGACGGATAATTTATATGTATACTTTATGTGCATCACCCGAATATCCATCGAAATTTCATTAGTTCAAATAAAAAGACTCTTGAAATATGGAAAGGTGGAATTTATGGAAGTTTGTATGTAATGAGCTCATTTATGTTTACTGGATATTTATATGATGTTATGTGACTAACTTGCTTGATCAAGTGTATATGTTTAGGTGAACTACCGATAATGGATGAAATGTATGTTTATGTATGCTTGTTTGAATATATATAACCGGTAAGTTTATTTTCCGTTATACGAACTTACTAAGCATGAAAATGCTTACCCCGTTTAATTTTCCCTTGTTTTATAGTGCTCGTAAGCTCGCGAAGGTTGGAGGATCGGTCGGAGCATAATCACACTATCCACTATCTCCTTTTTGGTATATTTAGAAATCTCATTTTAGTATAATGACATGTATAGGATTATTTGGCCAAATGATGACTTGTAAGTGATGTTTTGTAATCTAGCCATTGGAATGGCTAGTAATGATTTATTTGGTGTGTTTATAAGTTATTTCATTTTCAATGCCTATGTGTTAAATGTGGATGAATAGAATATGTTTATCTTGTATATGCCCTAAAAGTATGATTATAAAAATGAATTGCATGTGATATTATGCCATGATAGATGTTAGTTTAGGTTTGGTTTTAATGCTTGATTTGGCTGGTATATACATACAAGTATTGGTGTAGGTTGTTGGCAAAATTGGGTGAGAAAATGAAGCTAAGAAATGGCTTCGTTTTTTCCACACAGGTAGACACGTATGTGTAAGCTATGTGTGACACACGGCCTGCCCCATGGGCATGTGGTTTGGCCGTGTGTCCTCTGCACCTTAAAATTTAGAAATAGAATACTCAAAATCGAGCACACGGGTAGAGACAAGGGTGTGTGTCTCAGCCGTGTGAGGGACACGGCCTTGAACACGAGCGTGTGCCCTGACCGTGTGAAAACTGCACCTTAATTTTGAAAATTAAATTTGCCACACGGCCTAGCACACGGCCATGTGACTTCAATTTGTTCATGCCTTGCAAGTCAGAGAGTTACACGAGTTAGGGACACGAGCATGTGTAGCCACACGGCCTGAAACATGGGCATGTCCTATAATCGTGTGAGCCACACGGGCGTGTCCCTAGACCACATGGTTGTGTGGGCACTGTTCATAAGAGAAATTTGGAAATTTTGCGAAAAATTTTATGAGATCCCGATTGAGTCCCGAATCAATTCTAATGTTCATATTGGGCCTCGAGGGCCCATTTAAAGGACAATAAGAAAAATTTTGAGTATGAATGGTATTTTAATACAATTTGCATGTGAATGTTCTGTGAACTCTGGTAATACTCCGTAACCATATTTCGGCGACGGATACGGGTTAGGGGTGTTACAGTGAACTTCCTTATTTAGCAAGAGTTATCTTTTACCCCTCTTGAGGCCATATCTTCCTAATGAAAAACCTCATTTGTTTTCACATGTGGAGATACCATATAAAAAAGTGTGTTTATAGCTCCATTAGCCATTTTGCACCAATACTTTGAAACTTCTTTTCCTCCCATCACAACCTAAAACATTTGGGGGGGATTTTTGGTACATAAATAGGAATCCAAAAAATTATATTGCTCATCTTCCTTATCCCTAACTCCAACTTAAAGGTGCCAAAAAAAACCTCCCATTGAAATGTTAATCTTGAAGGGCTTTCATTTTGTGATGACCTGAAATGTAGTGGTGTCAAAAAATGTGGTTTTAGAACCCCATTTCCGTAAATCGAGTTTGTAAATATTAAATAAATATATTTACAGAGTTATTATGAAAATACATTAAATTTCAATTAAGTAATTTAGCCGAAAGAGTAGTTAATTAAAACTCAGGGACTAAATTGTAAAAGTCCAATCACTATAGAATTTTAATTAAGAAAAGGATTGAGAGCTTAGATTATAATAACCCAAAAGTTAGTGGTGTTAGAAAATATGATTCTGGAACCTCATTTCTGATGCTCGAGTCTGTAAATATTATTATTTAATGTTTACGAGATTAATATAAAGGTTAATTAAAGTTTGATTCCTTAATTTTATCAAAAAGATTGTTAATTAAGGTACAAGGACTAAATTGAAAAAATGGTAAAATTTAATATCTACGGATTTTTAAATGATCAAAGGACCAATTGAGCAATTAGCCCAATCATAAATGACCAAGCGGTGGAGGATGATTAGGAAATCCACTCACTTTTGTTAAATTGGTTTAAGGTTAAGTTAATTAAGTTTAACTAGAATAATTAGTAATTAATTAAGTTATAATATTAGTATAAAAGTTAAAATAAAGGAGAAAAACAAAAAATTTCTCTCCGTCTTCTTCCTATTCATGTTGTGGGAAGAAAAAAAAACCTATTTGAAACTTAAAGTTTCGACTACAACTTGGTTAGTTCGATTGTAACACCCCAAACTCGGTCAATACGCTACGACCAAATCTGGTATGCTACAGGAAAGGAAATTTGGGAAAACTAACAAAATATCATGGGTTGGAAAAACTTTGCATTTCGTTTTTGTATCCATAGCGAAAATTTGAAGTAATTGTTTAACTTAGTCCGAATTTCAAAGTCAGGTTCATTTGTCGAAAATTGAATTTTAAGAAATTCCATTTAAACTTGCCAGTTGAAAATGATGTTGCGGTTTTTAAGCAAAATCTCCGAATCAATTTGTTACTCGATATCCATCTTTCGTTAGCCATTTGAAAACCCTTGTTCAAAGTTTTTAATTGCAGAAAAACTCCATCTTCTTTAGTTTATTAGACATGCGATATTAACATTATAACAAAACCCAAATTAAAGATAAAGTGGCCTTATTACAATACCAAACCCAAACTTAATAGTGAAAATTTAAAATAAAGAAGACGAAATTACTAGAAAATCTTGCATGGCCACCTCGAGTCCGCCTCGGCTCCAAATCCACGATCTATTGATTACCCTGCAAATTAAGCGAGAGGGTGAGTCACCGAGACTCGATGTGTAATTCCCCTATAACACAATCGGGCCTTAAGCCCCAGGATGCACATTGGGCCTTAGCCCACTCAATATAGCATATATCACATGTATGCAATGCAGCCCATTAACCTAGTTTTCCATCCTCTACACACAGAATCATCCAAGCGCTTTGGCACCAAGCCACTGTGGTACCAAACCACTAGTGGTTCCAAACCACTGGTGACAGAGTCACAAATTATAATATATGTGGGGCCAACCCACTTGTGGTACCAAACCACCGGTGACAATCCACGATGAATATATGTAGGGCCAACCAAGCTGTGGTACCAAACCACTTTGGGGCAGAGTCACGGAAATAATATATGTGGTGCCAAACCACTATGGTACCAAACCAACGAGACGTAGTCACTAGATAAAATTATGTGGGGCCAACCCACGTGTGGTACCAAACCACTTGGTGACAGATCTTAGAATCACATTTCCCTCTTCACATCATACCCCAAGCCCATGCACATGTTACATACTGAGATGAATGCAAACATGCTCCCAAAGCAAAGTGGTGAATTATATCATACATTCCTATATTCAAAAAGTAGAACAGTATAGATACTTACGGTGTCACCAACCTTACCCACGAGGTATCTCATTGCCTAAATAGTCATTTTGGCTTTCGGCCATTTCGATTAATAACGTAATTTTAACAAACAAAGTGTGAGAATTACACACACGATAACGCGTAACACTAAACTCTCTCGTCGGCGCTTTCACTAGCGGGGGACAACGGCTATTTGCCTATCCCAGGCGACGTCGGCTCTCTACCACACCTAGCAAAAATCACGAACCAGCCGACCACGGCCGCGCTTTTAAACTTAGGAGTAGGGATTACGGATACACTCTCCACCTCGACTTGACCGCTTCTTGCATCCATGAAACAGACTTGATCGGAGGTCGAGAGAGGCGTCGATTTTCTATTAAGGAAATGTTGATTAAGGCAACCAAAACACAAAGGAGAATACTAACTAAGGAATCTGAGAAGATAATCCCTTACCTTGGTTATCAAGAAGTCACACCAAACCAGGCTGGCTACGGTCTAAGAGAGACTCCTAAAGTCGACTGAAGAGATTCGGCTATCCACTTTATTTCAGAGCAATCACGCCATGTTGAAAGAAAGTTAAAAGGGTTAGCCGCGACTTCTAAAAGAGACAACAATAGCCACTTCATCTATGACCCCACATAGGACCGAAAACACAAAGAAGGGTGATAGAATCTTTGATTACCTTGCACAAACGAACTCTGAACGAAGAGAACCTTCAGCAGTCACAAGCACCTTGCTTTCTGAGATTCGGCTTAAAGCATAGGATGGAAAGAAAAGACTTAGCTGCCTCAAGGAGAGATTCGACTTCCTCTTAAAAAGAAAGAAAGAAGATATTGTCCAAAAGAAAATAAAAGAAAGAACCTTACCTTGAGCAGAGATACCGATTGGCACACAAGAAGATTCGAATATGGTGAAAACTAGCCAAGAACCGAGAGGAGTAGGAGTGTCGGTTTACTAGAGAAATAGAAAGGAGAGATGGAGATTCGGTTATGGTGAAAGATGTAGGACGAAACACAAAGAGAGGATGATAAGGAGTAAGCTTCGGTCAGAGGAGAAAAGAAAGTAAAGTGCAAGAAGACAAAGTGAAGAAAAAGGTTTCGGCTTTGGAGAAAAGTGTAGCACAAAGAAGAAATAGTTGGATGAATAAGGAGGAGAGATTCGGCCAAAGTGACTTTGGTAACCTTGAAGAAAAGCAATGCACAAATGAAAAAGGTTGACAACCCAAAAATGAAAAGAGATGAAAAGAGGTTGGGAAGAACCAAAAAGAATTCTATACGAAAAGACCTTAGATGCACTAGGAAAATTTGGCACACCTCAAGTAGCTAAACCGAAAATGCTTCCTCATGCCCCCCTAGCCGAATTTCTCCTTCCCACAATCCCCACATTTGGCCAACCACTTCCACCAACATCAAATCCCATGATTCCCTCCTACTTTCACTCTCCTTCTCCCATTCAAACTTGTTGACCTGTTCAAATCCCACAAACACCTCATGGCCACCCATTCAAATGGCTTGACTCATTCAACCAACAACCTTGGAGAGTCCAGCCGAAAGCCACTTCCTTAGCTCCCTAAGCACAAAAAAAAAAATAAAGCTCTGAATCTTTCTTGTGAGACTCGAACTCCTTCCCCTTGTTGCTCCCTTGTGACGCCACTACCCTGCACCTTAAGTGGCGCCTTCTTGCCACTCCACCACACTTCTTCTTGTGTCAACAAACACAAGAAATTACCCTTAAGACCTGCCTCAACCAGCTTTCCCCTAAAGAGCCTAAAAACAAAATTTTCACCAAGGCTCAAGCAACCCCGAGCCTTCCGGGACCCCCAAACATACTAAATTAACAAGCCCAGGCATGCCAACACACAGCAAACATAAAATGCAGAGCCCCTAATTCCCGGATGTTACATCGATTTAGTCCTTTTCTTGTAATTTTTATGTTTATGATGTCCCCGGGGCTTGATTTAGCTAACATGTGTACCAATTTGTAAAACTGTTAAAATTCCTAAAAGTTTTCATTGCTGAGTTCTTGATGAAATTGGTGTTAAATGATTAGATTTAAAGCTTAGATATGAAAAAAAACTAGTTTGTAAAGTGAAATTATTAGTTTTGAACATAGAGACTAAAGTGTGAATATTTCGAAATTGGTTTTAAATTTCTATAATTATAGACAAAAGAGGGTCTTAGAAAGATGAAATTTAGATCGGTTTCGAAATCGATGATCAAATTTGAAAGATATCACAATTCTAGTTTTAAGGACTACATTAAATAAAATGAAAAACTTTAGGGGCACTCGAATAATGAAATTGAACTAATATATGCTTATAATAGAAAGATATAAGATGTTTGGAATTGATAATTTTGATTGAATTATTATTTAGATCAGAAATTGAACCAAACTGAGGATAATCGGGAAAAAGGCAAAAATATCGATTAGTCCTTGCAATTCAACTTGTGCGTTTTTGATCGGTAAGTTCATATGGTATGATTTTATTTAAATTTTAATATACTAGAATTATGAATTTGTGTATGTTTGATAATAATTTGAATTATTTGAAATTTGGTACAAAAAGTTGAGTTGTGGACTAAATCATAAATAAATGATAAATTGACTAGTAGATTGAATATAATGAATTACAATCTGAAATATTTAACAATTGATATTTGATTATGACTAGTCGAGTCGTGTTGGTATGAATTTGATTGATTATTGAGATAGAGATTTAAATTGAATAAAATTTAAAATAGTATAACTTGGTGAAATTGTGAAATTGGCTTAGAATTTAAATGAAGTGTACTATGTTATGTATGAAACGATACCTTGATTGATGAATTAATGATATTGAGATTGATTGAATGGGAATCAAACTTACAATGAAATCGGATTATTGGTTACCCTATTAATTGTTCGAGCGAGAATCGAGATATAGTTGACATGTCATAGGATAGATCGAAATGCACAGGTTACTTTGACTATGTTTCGATGAGTGTTGTTCACAAATTTTACTTGATTATCCGATGAGCGTTAGACGCAATCTATTTACTTTTGAATTGTCTGATGAGGCACTAGGTGCCAAATCTGGTGTGTTGGTTGAATCCGTGTATCCATTCAAGTCCAAGTCAGGTTAATAGGGATATAAAATGTGAAATTTGATAAATGACATATAAATAGGATTGATAATGTGATTTGGTAATACTAATATGATTTACGATATATAAATATCAATAGCATGTGAAAGATCATGCGAACCAGATATGCGAGCTCGGAGGGCCTATATGAAATCATGACCAATCAAACGATTTGATTTGGAAATGATATGATGATATGACTGTATGATATGAATTGAATAGAAATGTGATACCAATGATACCAATATCTTAAAATGGTATATTCTTTAGATTGATTCCTGTGGTACAAATTGGATTTCTAGTTGCATATGTAAATTAAAATGTTGACTGAATTATGCAATTTGTATTGAATTGCTAGTTTTATGTGAATGGTACTGAACCAAATTGAAATTTTAAATGTTTGAATTATATATTAATTTGTTATATAATGAACTCACCTTTTTGGTATGTGATTGCCATGTTTAAGCAAATTGGTCAAGTTGAATAGCTTGTAGTGTTAAATCTTAAAATGAGGTAAGATGTTGTTTAAATATTTGTGAACTTACTAAGCATTCAATATGATTACCCCGTTGTTTTCCCTTTCCCTATATATTGCCAACTTGCGAAATGTGTCAAGCGAATCGTCGAGAAGCTCACACTATCTTGTTATTAATTTGGTAGTCTTTTAATCGTTTTGAAGCTTAGTTTTTGTGGCATTTATATAGGTGATATGCTTTTAGTCAACCTTGAATGTTAGAATGGTTCAAATATATCGTATGCTTGAATTGGCAATATAAATGCCTTATTTAATTGGTTGGATTTGACAATTGAACTTGAATTATGTTTGGTAGCTTAAAGTAGCGTGTTTGAGTTTAAATTATCATAATTAAGATGATGGTAATGAATGGTGAAAGATATAAAAGATGAAGTTGAATTGAATAAGCTAAATTGGTATGCCTGATGTTCAATTGAAGATATCTTGAATTAGTTGAACTGTGATGATATGGTGAAATGTTGGTATGTGTTTAGACATATTTTGTGTAGGAAAAATGTTGTGAGAATTTCACTACATGGTAAGATTGGAAAGTGACATGAAATAGGCACCAAAATGTAGATTTTCTCTCTGAGTATCGATACCTTTAGCAATTTTTTTAAATTTTCAAAATATCGAACCTTAAAATGGTATCGATACAAGGGTAAAGTATTGATACTTTGAAAAAAGTACTAATACCTTATGGTAAGTATCGATACTTTTGATTTTAATTCAACTTTTCTGAAATTTTGAAGCTCAAATTGCTACCAGTAATAGGTAGGGGTATCGATACCTTATGGTTCTATTTCATGCTCGAGTCAACAAAAGAGCTTTCGTAATCTTGATTGAGGCTCAAATTCTATTGTATGGCGTAATGTAAATGTGTTTAACATGTAAATGTATCTTTGAATGATCATTTTACTATATGTTTGATTGTAGTTGCTCCAGCAATGAATGTGGCATTTCATTTCTTGGACACGATGATCGGGTCGGGTAAGGGGCGTTACATAAATAGCAATTATCCAAAGGACCCAAATGGTTATTAAACCATTTTTCTTTTAATGTTAGTGGGCAATAATGATGTTAACCATTTAAATTAAGCTAATTAAGGTTAAAGAATAAAAAATAGGTTTAATTAAGTTATAAACATGATTAATTAACAATTAATTTAATTATAATTATAATATATATAGTAAACTAAGTGGGAAAAGATGAGATATCATCATCTTTCCCATTTCTTCACTATCTAACTTTCGAAAGAAATAAGAAAAAAATTCTTCAATGCTTTCAACATTCGGTTATTAAATTTCATAAGGTAACTAATCTAAATTAATGTAATTTTTATAGATTTATGGTCATGGGAGCATGATTTAGCTAGCCCATATACCAATTTGTAAAACTGTTAAAGTTTTAAAAAGTTGTCATTATTGATTTCTTGAAGAATTAGGCTTGAAATTGATAGATTTTAAGCTTAGATTATGGAAATAACTATATTGTAAAGTTAATATAGCTTGTTTGTTAAATTTGTTACATTATGTACCAAATTGAATAAATGTAAAATCTATTATGAAATTATAAAAGAAATAGAAAGTATAAAGTCCCTAACGAAAATCGTGAAATTAGATTTTAATCCGAAGCTAGGAACCAAAAGTTGTGTATATCCAGAGTTTAGAGACTAAATTGTATAAAGTACAAAATATGTGTCGGTTTGTATTTGGATATGGGTTGAATGAAATATGATATTTATTTATTGAACTATCGAATGTAGCAAAAAAATGACATCGGGCCATCGAGAGGAAAGGAAAAGCAAGAGACATCGGCCAGTGGCGCGAGATATCGATTTGTACTTTTATGATTTGAGATAGATTTATTTACTTGCATATAAATGTTAATTATTTGATTGATCATTGAGGCGAGCATATGGTGTTATTATGAAATGTTTTGATTGAGTTTGATGTGGGATATTGAATTAAAGTTAAACTAAATAAAATGAAAAATGACATGAATTACTTGAATCATGTTATTTGATATAGTAAATGGATAGATATATGTTGTATAGCATGTAATACATGTGATTTGATGATGAACCGAAATATGGTTGTGAATATGTTCAAGAAATGATATATGTACTTGATCGTTGTTTTCACTATGTCAAAGTCTTAAAATTTATAAAAGAATGATCGAACACAGGCGATGACTATGACAACGATTTGAGGCAAGCGCACCTATCGAACAGTAGTATAGTTTAGTGGCAAGACCGGAATGTCGAACCCAAAGGAACTAAAAGTACTAATACTAACTCTCTTTTTATTATCTAGCCTAAAATAAAGGGAATTTGTGTGTTTAATCTAAATTAATTAACTACTAAACTAAAGACTCTAAGACAAAGAAGAAGAATGAATTTGGGAAAATAACTTGAGGAAAAACCAATTGATTAAAAGCGACACCCAAGGAAGAATCCACCTAGACTTCACTTGTTATCTAACTCTGAACCAGACGATTTATTCATTTGACTTGATCAGTAAGATTCCTAATGTATATTAAACCCTCTCTCGAAGCGAATAACGTCTAACCTAGGTTGATTAATTGAAATCTCTTTCTAATTAAAACCCTAGAATTGCATTAACTCGATCTATGGAATCCCATATTAGGTTTCACCCTAATCCGGCAAAATCTCGTCACCCTATCTCTAGGCACGCGATCAACTCCGCTTAACTATGCTAGATCTACTCTTAGGTAGGGACTTTTGCTCCTCCACCTAAGCACATCAAACTTGAATCAATATCCGGAAATATCAACACAAGAATTAAGAACACATAATTAAGAACAAGTCAAATATTTATCATATAATTCAGTAAACGATAACAAGATTCATCTAAGTTTCATCCCCCTCAGGTATCTGAGGGTTTAGTTCATAACAATAAAAGAAAACATCTCGGAAGAAAAGATAAAACAAAACATAAGAAATCCTAAAACTCCTGAAGGAATTGAAGGAGAGTCCCTCAAATCTTGAGTATAATTCGCTTCAGAGATGAATCAGCGGCTATCCTCGAGTGAATCCCCACAAATCGCCTTCTCTGGCTAGCAAGGCGCCCCTAGGCGATAGCCTTGGGCTCCCCCTTTTAGGTCATACTTAGGGTGTATATATAGGCTTTTGGAATGTGTTTCTTTGCCCCTAAGTATCCCAATCCAAGCGAAACTTTTCTTTGCCACGGCGAGAGCACGACCATAACTGCGCTGCTGTGAATCATGGCGGTAGTGTTGGACTTCATTAATGAGGCGCGGCCGTGTGTCTTAGGTCGGTAGTTGCCAATTTCATGATCTGGCCCATTTGGCCCGTTTTAAGCCCATTTCTTGTTCTTTTCATCCTCCGGTGCTTCCCTGAGTATAAAACATGAAAATAAAGAATTAAGAGCACCAAATTACATAAAATAAGGGATAACTCATCCAAAAGCATGCTAAATGTGAGATTAAAATATGTTACTTTTACGGTTTATCAAATACCCCCACACTTAAGCTTTTGCTTGTCCTCAAGCAAAATTCTCAACTCATAATTAAAACAAACTTCCCTCAATTCATGATAGTCATTGATAATGTTTCATTATAATTCAAAGATAATTTATACATGGATAATTCAACTCAAAGAGTCCTAAAGATTCAAACAGTCTAAGTCATACAATTGTAGCACAAAACGTAGGTGTTTCCCCTCATCTAAATAATTACCTCTGATTCAAAATCGACAGGGATTGACATCCTCACTAAAGATTCACTCAAATCACACAAAGTGTTTAAGGTTCAAAATTAAGCACTCAAAAGTCAAACATGAAAAGTTAATCCCATAGGCTTGTATGAAAATCAAATCTCTACCACTATGATATGAAATGATACACAAATCAAAAGGTCTTTAACAAGGTTGTAATGGGGCTTGAGTTAAAGGTGTGGATAAAGGCTGAATTAGAGGGTTAGAATCGAGATTGGACTGACAAATTACCTAACCAGAAACAATGAACTAAATAAAAGTAATCAATTGAAAATTAATAATACTAATACTTCGAGCTTCTTCTTCAATATTCAAACGTATAAGCTCATTTAATCACGAAACTAATAAGAAATATACTTTGACTTTTTTTTTAAGAACAAGTCATAATAAGGAATAAATTACTGAAATAAAGATCATAGTTAGGCAACTGACCAAATCAAATCTCAACATAAGGGTAGTTAAAAAGGATAGTGATAACAAATAAAAAGGGTTTTGGGTTAATATTAGCGGGTAAGTCAATAAAGAGGTTTGTTAGGATTCAACGGTGTTCACTAGGGGTTAATTATGACGGTAGGTTTTTAGTGGAGTAAGTGGGTTAAAACCTAAGTGCCTTTATCATCTCTGTATATTAAATCAAAAAGTGTGGTCTCGACATGTATAATCAATGCAAGTTCTAGAATAACAAAACAATGTTGACACACTCATAATCAATAAAGTGAGCAAGAAAAAGAATATATGCTCTATACGGCTTAAAATCTCACAAAAATTATGGGTTTTGATGTCGACCTCGTAAATTTCAAATTTCAAAGTAATATTTAAATTTAGGTAGACAACCTAGAAAATTTTTTTTTCTGAAAAATAGACTTATCATGCTTGACTCTCTAGTATCTTAAAGTTTAATCATCAATGCACAATTATCAATGACTTAATCCAAAACATATCAATAAAAATCATAAATCAGGGAAATTTTCATTCTAATCATAATATGAGAAACTTACTTTAAGACAAGGCATAATTCAGGGATTTGAGAATAATGCAAAAAGTTTGGAATCCTTAAGATTCACCCCCCACACTTAAGATGTACATTGCCCTCAATGTACAAAGATAGATAATAGCATGATAATAAAATCATAAGATATGGGGAGAAGTGAAACTTTCTGAGTTATGGATGAAATCCTTGGAGGATGTTCCATGACAAGGATGTTGGAGGGGTCGTGGTGGCTATGATCGTGGTCGAGGTGGCTACCCACTATTCTTTGCTAGCTAGATGAAGAAATTGGGTAACTGTGAAGATTTAGCCAGGAAATAATAATAATTTAAAGCTGTACTAATTATATAATTAAATAAAAGCAAGCTAAAGTGAAGAAAAATAAAATATGAAATAAAATTAAAAGAAAAGATAAATAGACCAGTAGAGTCCTTATTGTTGGATGGTTTGCGAGGTGGGTGTGATTTCTAAGGGTTTGATAGAGTCTTTGGTGGTGGTTAGAGGTGTGATTCCCTAGCGACCTTTAGAACCTAAAACCAAGAAACTAAGATAAAATAAACAAAATTAAACATAAGAGAAATAAAGAAAAGGAAAATAAAGGAGAAGAGTAAAGAAGAAGAAAAATTAAATGGTCTCAAAGACCCTTGGCTTGTCGAGTAAATGGGCGGCCGGCATGAACTTATGTAGATCGGTCTCCAGTGGGAGAGATTGTGCTTAGTTCCTTCCGCTTCTTCGACATCGATGTGGTAGATCAAGGGTTTTGTTAGGAGAGGAATGGGAAAAATGAAAATGGTGGAAAGTTGAGAGTTAGTAGGAGAAGAGAAAAAGGAGGGGTTTAAATAGATTTTCAAGCTGGGTACAACCCACGCCCGTGTGCCGTGGGCGTGCTAAGTCACTGCAGCTGCCTCGCTTGCGGCCGTGTTGAGTATCGTATCATTTCTCCCACGCCCATGTTCGGGTGCCACGCCGTATGTGTAAACTACCGATGTCGACCACGGCCACATCGCGCGCCCGTGGGGTGTTGTCGGTGCCGTGGTGTGGTGGTTGGAGTCCGTGATTTGAAAATTAATTCGCTCGACTCGTACCATCTCTGCCATGTCGATCTGAAGATTCGATACATCCACGGCCATGGCCACGTGTGCAAGGGCGTAATGGCACTGGAATTACTGTACTTTTGGTTAGTTTATAGTTAGGTACTATAAAGAAAGGATAAAATAGAATAAATAAGACAAAATAAAAATGTAAAAGTTAATGGGGTTAGTACTCGGTTTGCCTCAGAGAAGCGCTCGTTTAAAGTCTTAAGCTAGACTCACCTCTCGTTAAACTTAATCGAGGGTGGTTTGAGGAGTTGAAAGTCCTTCCTCATGCTATCGTTTCATTATCATAATATAGTTCAAGTCGAGATGTGTTTATATTGAAAGTGCCAAAAATAGGATTACCTACCTCTCTTTGTTCAAGTATGGAAAAACACTGATTACCTAAAGGGATTTCTTTGTTAGTGTTAGAATTCGGGAGGAGATATTTGAGGGTCTGCTTTATCAATCAATACTTGATCTCGATTTTGAACTTGTTTGCCGCGTGGAGTGGCTCTGGTTACTTTGTGTATCCCTAATTTTTCCTTAAAATGTGTCTTCCACTCGTCTAGATCATCGATCCCGAATCCCTCGTTCCTCATGAGTTATTTCTTTGTTGGCACGATATAGGATCGGGTTCATTTGTATTCTTTTGTGGTGCTTCACGAAAGAAGGGTTAACCGAATGGTTATCATTCGAATTTATTTTCTCACCTTGATTATTTGATGTTCTAGTTGAATCGAGGGCTTGAAGAGTATTGTCTCGTCACCTACACAGAATATAAGTTACTTTGCATCAACATCAATTTTAGTTACGCGATTGCTAAGAATGGTCTTCCTAAAATTAGGGGATCGTGTTGTCCTCATCCATGTCTAAAACGACAAAGTCTCTTTGGGAATACAAATTTGTCAATTTTTACGAGTACATCTTCAATCATGCCCTAGGAATTCTAACAATTTTATCAGCTAATTGAATGCTCATCCTAGTTTGTTTGGGTCTCCTAGACCTAGTTGTTTAAACAATTTATAAGGCATGACATTTATGCTTGCCCCTAAATCATTCTAACGCATTATCAATAGATAAACTACCAATTAAGCATGGAATTATAAAACTCCTTGGATCTTTTAATTTTTGTAGTAGTCTATTTTGCAATACTGCCGAGCACATTGCGTTTAGTTCCACATGTAATGCTTCGTCTATCCTTCGCTTTTTTGTCAACAGCTCTTTTTGGAATTTTCTAGAGTCTAGCATCTGCATAAGAGCTTCAAGTAACAGTAAGTTAATATGTAATTTTTTAAAAGTTTAAGAAACTTACCAGCTGTTCCTTTGTGTAAATCTCTCGTTAATGCTTGGGATATGGTATGCGAGGTTGGTGCTCTTTGATTATCGGTTTTGGCTTATTATTACTTACCTCAACCTTACCTTCTTGACCATGTTCTCTTGCCTCGAATTGGGCTTGTCTAACCCTTCACTATCTTGGTATTATGGCTTGAACTTGCTCCCTTGGGTTAGTCTCGGTGTTGCTCATTAGTCTTCCATGTGGTCTCTCGGAGAGATTTGCTTAGCGAGTTGCCCGATTTGATCCTTGAACTCTTGTGTCAATGCCTCAAGTTTTGTTTCTATCTTTTGGAAACGTGTTTCTGTATTTTGGGAACGTATTTCTGAGGCTGCTATGAAGTTTTTCAGCATCTCTTCAAGGTTTGGCTTCTTTTCCTGTGGGTAGGGCTGTTGTTGGAAGTTTTGGGATGGTTGTTGCCTTTGATTTCTTTGACCGCCCCATAAGAAATTGGGGTGGTTCTTCCAACCTGGATTATAAGTATTACTATAAGGGTTATTGTTAGATCAGAAATTGTTACCCATATAGTTCATTTGTTCGCTCTCCATGCCTATCCGTAGGGGTGGGTCCTCAGGATTCACCACTCCTTCACTTGCATCGCCTTTGCGAGCTGGATGTGCCTGCGAAGAACCATATAAACCATCAAATTTTTTTATGTAGTAATTCTACCTGGTTTGAAAGCACAGTCACTGCATCGATGTTGAAAACTCCGGCTGCTTTGGCTGGCCTTGTCCTTGTAACTTGCCACTGATAGTTATTTAGTGAGATCTCTTCTATAAACTCGTAGGACACTTCAGGAGTTTTGTTGTTTAGGGTCCCGCCGGCAGCTGAATCGATTAGTTTCCTTGTTAAAGGATTCACACCATTGTAAAAAGTTTGGACCTGTAGCCACAAAGGTAATCCGTGGTGTGGGCACCTTCTCAGCAAATCTTTGTATCTCTCCCATGCGTCGTAAAGTGTCTCTGAATCCATCTGCACAAAAGAAGAGATATCATTCCTCAATTTGGCCGTTTTGGCCGGTGGAAAATATTTTAGTAAAAAATTTTCGGTCATCTGATCCCATGCAGTGATTGACCCTCGTGGAAGAGAATGTAACCCTTTGTTTGGCTTTATTCCTCAAAGAAAAGGAAATAGCAGAAGGCGGATGGCATTATCGAAAACGCCATTTATCTTGAAGGTATCACGAAATTCTAGAAAATTTGCTAAGTGCGTGTTAGGATCTTCATCCTGCAAACCATCAAAGCCCAGAACAAATTGTTGTATCATCTGTATAGTGTTAGGTTTTGATTCAAAATTATTTGCGGCAATAATAGTGGGCTAACAATACTAGATTCAGTTCTGTTAAACTAGGTTTAGCATAATCATACATAATACGTGGAGCATGATTTTTGGCCATCTCTTGAGGTGGCGGATGATTCTCCGCCATCCCTTGATGGGATTGGTTTCGCCTTCTTGCTCTCCTTCTATGTAGTTTAAGCTTAGCCTTATCTCTCTACGATTTCTATGAACTGTTCTTTAAATATCACTTATCGTAGATTAGGGGTCTGTCGGGTTCCTTCTAGTCATAAACTAGAGGTACACGAAAGGAGAAACAATAACGAGAAGAAAAATTAGCTAAGTTAAAAATTAAAATAAAATTAAATTGCAAAAAATAAAAAAAATGGCTAAAGTAATAAAAATTAGGCTTTCTTAATATTTTAGTTCCCAGACATGGCGCCAAAAAACTTGATCGTTGTTTTTAGCGATGTCAAAGTCTTAAAATTTATAAAAGAATGATCGAACACTGGAAACTAACTATGACAACGATTTGAGGCAAGCGCACCTATCGAATAGTAGTATAGTTTAGTGGCAAGACCGAAATGTCGAACCCAAAGGAACTAAAAGTACTAATACTAACTCTCTTTTTATTATCTAGCCTAAAATAAAGGGAATTTATGTGTTTAATCTAAATTAATTAACTACTAAACTAAAGACTCTAAGACAAAGAAGAATGAATTTGGGAAAATAACTTGAGGAAAAACCAATTGATTAAAACGAAACCCAAGGAAGAATCCACCTAGACTTCACTTGTTATCTAACTCTGAACCAGACGATTTATTCATTTGACTTGATCCGTAAGATTCCCTAATGTATATTAAACCATCTCTCGAAGCGAATAACGTCTAACCCTAGGTTGATTAATTGAAATCTCTTTCTAATTAAAACCCCTAGAATTGCATTAACTCGATCTATGGAATCCCATATTAGGTTTCACCCTAACCCGGTAAAATCTCGTCACCCTATCTCTAGGCGTGCGATCAACTCAACTTAACTATGCTAGATCTACTCTTAGGTAGGGACTTTTGCTCCTCCACCTAAGCACATCAAACTTGAATCAATATCCGGAAATATCAACACAAGAATTAAGAACACATAATTAAGAATAGGTCAAATATTTATCATATAATTCGATAACGATAAAAGATTCATCTAAGTTTCATGCCTCTCAGTATATCGAGGGTTTAGTTCATAACAATAAAAGAAAACATCTCGGAAGAAAGATAAAACAAAACATAAGAAATCCTAAAACTCCTGAAGGAATTGAAAGAGAGTCCCTCAGTCTTGAGTATAATTAAGCTTCTAGAGATGAATCAACTGGCTATCCTCGAGTGAATCCCCACAAATCTGCCTTCTCTGGCCTAGCAAGACGCCCCTAGACGATAGCCTTGGGCTCCCCCTTTTAGGTCATACTTAGGGTGTATATATAGGCTTTTCGAATGTATTTCTTTGCCCCTAAGTATCCCAATCCGAACGAAACTTTTCTTTGCCACGGCAGGGGCATGGCCATGGCACACGCCTGTGTGAATCATGGCCAGGCCGTGTTGGACTTCATTAATGAGGCACGGCCGTGTGGTCTTGGGTCCAGGCCGTGCCGATTTCGTGATCTAGCCCATTTGGCCCATTTTAAGACTGTTTCTTGTTATTTTCATCCTCCGGTGCTTCCCTGAGTATAAAACATGAAAATAAAGGATTAAGAGCACCAAATTACATAAAATAAGGGATAATTCATCCAAAAGCATGCTAAATGTGAGATTAAAATATGTTACTTTTACGGTTTATCATGTACTATATTGGAAAATGAGATTGATTATGAAATTATATATATATAAATATAAGAATTGGATTAAATTAAATGAAATGAGATAAATGTTTGTCATGCGATAGAATAGTGTTTAGGGTACAAAAGTGAAAATGTGTGTGAATACAGGGTATGGCAAGTGAATAAGAATGACTACATGTATGATAATGTATATATGTGCTTAAATGCTACATGTGTGAACGTAGTAAAAGACTAGGGTATGATTGACATGTCAATAGGGTTATACTCGTGTTTAATAAGAGATTTTTCATGGTATAACAAGGTCTAGCATTTGTTGTAGATTCTCAGGTTATATGTAACTTAGGTTTAGCTCGGACAGGCAACCTAATATAAGTCAGCTTGTGTTAGCAACTCTGATGTAATTTTATCTTGTGTGAGCAACATAGTTTACTTGTGTACACAGTCTGTTTTTACTATAGTTCCATCAAAAATATATATATTTTAATTGAAATTTAAAAACTTGAAAATCCTTTGAAATGAATCTTTTGTATCATTGGGGTAATCTATAGATTGATGATAGAATGTGGTATTGAAATGAGCTATGTTGAATTGGTATGAGATTGTGACTTAGTATATGATATCAAATGAAACGATATACTACTATAGAATCAGTAACATCCTAAATTTGGGCCTAAAATAAATGGGTTTAGGTGTGTCGAGAGAATGGATTTTGTCGATCAGGAAAAAAGAATAAGAATAATGAATTAAGTGTGGTTAAAAAAATTATGATTTGCATGTTTAGTTTAATTTTTAGGTGATTTAGGAAGGGTTGGTGGTGTTGGAAAAGTCCTAGGCTCGATCTAGGGATTTAGCAAAAATTTTGTTTTTACCACTTAAGAGTGGTTGGTGTTTTAGTTAAAAGGCTTTTAAAATATTTTTGGGTTGAAGATAACACAAGGGAGTAAGGGCCCAAATTTAAGTTACATGGAGCCCAACTCTTTTAATTTAAGTTAGCTAAATTTGAGCATTAGGGTTAGGTAGAGTGGATAGCAACAAGGCTCAAAAATTGGAGGATTTATGTGAATGGGATAATGTAGATAATATAGTTGATAATATGGAAGGAAAAAAAGAGAAAGATAGGAGCTATCTACAAGGCTAGGAGTTGGCGAAATTCCATCACCTAGAGAAGTGAAGAAATCGGTTTCTTTATGGCAAAGGGGGTGCGAATTTTCCCTTTTATTTGATTAATTTTTAGTTATCGGGAAGGGCACTTTCGGTTTTTCATAGGTAAGTGCAGAAATTTCTATAAATAGGGAGGGTTCTCTTCTTTATTTTTGGCATTTAGGGTTTCCACCTTTTCTTTCTCTTAACTTTCTTCTAAAGTAGAAAATTGAAAACTCCATTATTCCTTTCTCTTCATTCTTCTAAATCCCATTTTATTTCTTTTAAACATAAGTCTTTGATCATAAAAAAAAAAAAGCATAAACATTAACAAATATCAACTTATAACCTAAGCTATGGAGGCCTTATTACATCAAATAATCCCAAAATTAAAACTTAAAATAAAATGGAAATTTAATAAATAAAAGACTTGTTGGCCTCTCGTCAGCCTCGGCTCCCTTGTCCACGATCTCTTGCTCATCTGCAAAGTTAGGGAAAAATAATAGGGTGAGTCACCAAGACTCGGTGTGTAAATCAAAAAACACATCAAAGGCTTGGCCCACAAACACATTATGGCCTTGGCCCATATACAAGAGTAACTATATATATGCATCATGGCCCATCCCGCCCTAGAAATCCATCCTCTACACACCAACCCGTACCAACCATCACACCTTGAGGATTTCTACAATCAACCCTCCAAGCTGCTACACACCATATCGCATGTTTTGTCTTTGCTGTCTTAAAAGACCGATCAGCACATGTGACCTATGTGGCAAAGCCACCGTCGCATCACATCGACCTTAATAATACATCGTAGTATTTAGGCATTTGTCTTTGCTGTCATAAAGCCCAGATCACTATGTGACCTATGTGGCAAAGCCACCCGATCCTTCTCTGACCTTCTTCCCCTTCATCATATCAATACCATCCCATGCATACATAAATGCGAGAATCAAAATAATATACTACCTAAAAGTTCACAGTCTATCACATACATCGATACACATAGAAGTTTCTATGATTACACATGCACTGGCATCCCTTGCCTACCTTTTTGAGGTAATCCATTTGTCTATCTGACCTTTTTAGACTTTTAGCCCATAACATATATTTAAATCAGATTACTATGACCTTTTCCGACTTTTAGCCCATAACATATATTTAGTACAGATTATTATCTGACTTTTTGGCTTTTAGCCCATAACATATATTTAGTACAGATTACTAGTGTGTTGAGATCTACACACCCGATTACTGTTAGAATGAGACCCTCTAAGTCGGCGCTATCAGTAGCCAACACCACGCCATCGCCTTGAAATCTCGAAAAGTGATATGAGATTCAGGGAACTAGTGTTTCAGGCTTTTAGATCTAAGAGATCTTACTAGAGAAGATTCGGCTACTCCCGGAGGATTACGGCTTTTGCGAAAATCGGGAAGAAGATGATTCGAAGAAATCTATAGAGATTTGATTTTTAGAAGAAAGAAAGAAAGAATAATGGAGTTTTAAACTTTGGCTTTTTAGAAGAAAGAAGAGAAGAGAATAATGGAGTTTTCGACTTTTAGAAGAAAGAAAGAGAATAATAGAGTTTTTTGGCTTTTAGAAGAAAGAAGAAAGGAATAATGGAGTTTTTAAACTTTAGGCTTTTAGAAGAAAAGAAGAGAAGAAAAGGTGGAAACCCTAAATGCCAAAAATAAAGAAGAACCCTCCTATTTATAGAAATTTCGGCACTTACCTATGAAAAGCCGAAAGTGCCCTTCTGATAACTAAAAATTAATCAAATAAAAGGGAAAATTCAGCACCCCCTTTGCCATAAAGAGAACCGATTTCTTCACTTCTCTAGGTGATGGAATTTGGCCAACTCCTAGCCTTGTAGATAGCTCCTATCTTTTCTCCTTTTTTTTCCTTCCATATTATCAACTATATTATCTACATTATCCCATTCATAAATCCTCCTATTTTTGAGCCTTGTTGCAAATCCACTCTACCTAACCCTAATGCAGAAATTTAGCTAACTTAAATTAAAGAGTTGGGCTCCATGTAACTTAAATTTGGGCCCACTTACTCCCTTGTGTTATCTTCAACCCAAAGATATTTTAAAAGCCTTTTAACTAAAACACCAACCACTCTTAAAGGTAAAAACATTTTTTTTGCTAAATCCTAGATCGAGCCTAGGACTTTTCCAACACTACCAACCCTTCCTAAATCACCTAAAAATTAAACTAAACATGCAAATCATAATTTTTTTAACCACTTAATTCATTATTCTTATTCTTTTTTTAGATCGACAAAATCCATTCTCTCGACACACGAAACCCATTTATTCTAGGCCCAAATTTGGGATGTTATAATTCTACCCTCCTTAAAGAAATTTAGTCCTCGAAATTTCCAACTAACTAGTAATCATACTACCTAAGTCTCACCACTATGCTTTCATTTGCGCACTCTAATTCTAAAGCCAAAATAAACACTTAGTATACTATGGTAGAGTGCGCACCATCATTACGCATCTGGGCGTCTCCGTCCCCTACCACGGCCACGCGGCGGTCGTCCTCGACCCCATGTACTCATTCTACCGATTCGCGTTTATCTCGATTAGAAATTTTATGAATTATTAATTTCTTCCACTAATTACCCCCGAACAATCTTTTGAACAGTGGTTTTAAGAGTAGTTCTTTGGAATTCGCGATTATATCTACGGTTCAGTCTCAAGTCTGTATCTCCTAGTTCTAAGAAGCACATACATTCAATCATCAACCACCACATACAAGTAGCATTCACGAACTTACGTTCATCACCTAAGGATATTTTCGTCATTTCACTACCAGGTATTTTCATAATTTATCCTCTGAGGGTATTTTTGTAATTTTCCAAAATAGGGTTTTTGGTATTTTGCAAAATAAAGATTATTTTAGTAATTTTGCAATCAGGGGGTATTTAGGTAATTTTGCAATCAGAGGAAGTATTTCGATAATTTTACAAATCGAGGTATTATTTTGGTCATTTTCAAAACTAGAGTGATTTTAGAAATTTTACAAAATAGAATGGTGATCCCTTTCGGGTTTAATTTTTTTCGGCCTGCCAACAAGTCCTCATGGCTAAGGTGAACAGTCACTACGCACCAGGTAGGATTCCAGCGAAGAGGAGGTGAGTCACTAGGACTGCTTAAATACCAAGCTCTCCTGAATCCAATCCTAGACATGCGTATGCCTGTTGCCACACCCTATCTCGGCGACTTGTTCACAGGTTTGTTTGGTTGGATTAAATTTTATGAAACTGAAGAGTTGTGTAAACTAGCCTAAAGTCCATCAATACTATCATACTTAGTCTCGTCCATAAAACCTATCAAGCCCCACATTCATATCATCCAAAAGTTCAGAATACTTACTGCGTGGATCAGGTGCCAAGTAGACTCGAAGGCCATTTCTTAACCCAAACTTTTCAAATTCTCATCAACTTTAAAACAGTACTAGACCCATTTCACGGCCCGAGTTTTGGTGGGCTCTGATATAAAATGTAACACCCCAAACCCAGCCCCATACGTCACGGCCGGATCCGGTATACTCTGGGTTTAATGTTAAAAACCTCTACGTTGCAAGGCTTCGTAAAACTTAGTTCATTTTTGTGGATATTCGTTAAATAGGTGGCACTTGTAGAAAATCTTTGTAATTTATCTTTCCAAAATAGGTGTTATTTAAATAAGGTTTGAAAATCCCATTTTATTTCTTTTAAACATAAGTCTTTGATCATAAAAAAAAACATAAACATTAACAAATATCAACTTATAACCTAAGCTATGGAGGCCTTATTACATCAAATAATCCCAAAATTAAAACTTAAAATAAAATGGAAATTTAATAAATAAAAGACTTGTTGGCCTTGAGTCCGCCTCGCTCCTTGTCCACGATCTCTACTCATCTGCAAGTTAGGGAAAAATAATAGGGTGAGTCACCAAGACTCGGTGTGTAAATCTCGAAAACACATCAAAGGCTTGGCCCTACAAACACATTATGGCCTTGGCCCGTATACAAGGGTAACTATATATGCATCATGGCCCATCAAACCCAAATTCCAACCTTACGACCCATTAGGCCCAAATCTTATCATATGGCCTATTAGGCCCAAAACAAGTCAAATAAGTGTATCATGCGTGACTAAATCAATATGTTTAACAAACCAAACCATTTAATCAAACTTAGCCTCAGGCCCACAATAGTTTTAGCTCACTCTCGGCTTTTGACTTTTCGGCTACTCGGCGTCGTGGCGTCACTTCTTCGTCAGTGACTTTGCAATGAGGAGGATGGTCGTGAGACATGGACCCTATTTTTAGCAAAAATGTACCATTTAGGTACCTATTTCAAATGTTTCTAACCAACCATTTATTATATTCATTGAGCAATAACTTCACTTGATTCAACACATGCCAAAAACATACCATGCAAGCTAAACATTCATGTTCAACCTTTCATCAAGACATTCACTACTTAAAAAATCAATTAAACTTGAACTTTTCAATGTCATTAGAACTTAAAATCCAAACCATTCATATACCAATCTTTACTTATTCCATACCACAAAGAAACTTGCCATTTCACTCAAATTTCATGCACATATGTACATTACAAACCTTAATGGCTATAAAACTTGAACATGAACATCAATAATCAAGAACATGTCACATTTCTCAACCATTAACCAATTAAAGCTTATTTGATCTCAAATATCCATCTAACTATGTCAACTATGTTTACTCAAACTCAACATTTGCATACACATATACAATTCAACCATCAAAACCTTCATGACCTTATAAGTGAATCAAATCATCCATAGACCAACTTATATTCAAAGAATAACAACAAATATATCATTTTCAACTTGCATCAACCATTACCAAATCATGCATTAGAGTAAGTTTGAGCTATGACCAATTCAAAATCATCATCAAATGCCATATTCATCACCCAATCTTCAATTAATCAAGATTTTTATACATTAAGATACACAACAAGACACTTATGTACATGTCACAACCTAAGCCTCAGAGCGTTACAATGAGAAAGCTTTATGTGACCTAGGTAAATCTATTCATTAATGGAAATTGTATTAAGTAATTACAATAATGATTGTTTGTATTATACGCTAGGATAATCAAATTACTTGTATGATTTATTGATGTATTAATATATTCGAGGACCTTGTTGTTTATATACTTTGTAATGCCTGCTTTGAACTTTGGTGTTTGAAGTTGAGAATGGTAAGTCATTTATATATCATGCCAAAATTACTTGTATGTATGATTATTCCTAGTTATGTGTTTCAAAAAATTGGTCATTGTATCATATTTGCTCAAAGAGTCGTCTTTTATTTTATTTTTTTGTTTTCTTGCTTGAGGACAAGCTATGACGTAAGTATGGAGGAGTTTGATCTGTCATAATTTGTTGTGCAGATTAAGCCATTTTTTGTATACTTAAGGAGCTTGAATAAAAACAATTTCATCATGTTTTATTTAGTTTTCACTTTTAGTTCTCAAATAATAAAAAGTGTAATTTAGTCGTTTATATGAATTTAGGCCAAACTAGGCCTAAGGAAGAACTAACATGTTTGGTAAGTGTACAAGACATCACTCGAGGCATGAGAACACAAAAGCGGGTCGCCATGTTGCAACACGGAGGTTCAACATCGCAACATAGTAGGCAGGATACCAAAAATAGCAAGGCTGCCTTGAGTGTCGCGACATAGCTAGAAGATGTTGCGACATAACCTGAATCTTAGCCTAAGCCAAGTAAATTGCCACCAGTAACACCCCCAAACTCGGCCTAGACGCTATGGCTCAATCGAGCGTGTCACATTGAAGTGTCTTTTCGAAAGTTTGTCTTGTTGGTAAAAATTTGCTTCAAAGTTTAAAAAACCTCGTTATTATTGTTTAACAAATTATTTAGTCAAACGTGTGCCTTATTAAGCATTTGCTTTGGTTATAGTAAGTTGATTTAAATTCGCGAAAGCTTTTTGAAAAATTAATATCAAATTTTTCGTGTCTTTTAAAGCGGTAATTAATTTGAAAACTCGTCTTCTCTAAACTAGCAATTTAAAAATAAGTAGCCAAAGCCCAAATAAAAAAAACTTAGCAAATACCAATGGCCTTATTACATAAACAAATCCCAACATAAATTCTAGATTTAAGTAAAAGCAAGTATAAAGCAGTGCAATTGTGTAGCCACCTCAAGAGTCCTCGCGGCACATACACCAAATCCATGGTAGAGGATTACCTGCTGCGATAAAAGGGAAGGGTGAGTTTACAAAAACTCGGTGTATGTAATCCCTTATCATTTAGTCAGTATATAACAATATTTGCGATGTGATGCGGGCTGAGCCCTATTCAATATGATGCGATTGTGGGCCTTGGCCCATTCTGATATGAGTGTGGCCTAAGCCCAATCTGATGCTCGATCACGGTGCAAATATATAACCCCCCAATCCGGCCAACACACCACCGTACCAACCAACACACCATGTGGGGATAAAATCGACCCACCCGGCCGGCACACCAATGCTCGCGAATGGAGCTGCGATGCCAGTGATGTATGGTAACGCCACTAGTAACGTTGAGTGAATGTGGAGCCACCGATCTGATACTTCCTCCATATCGAAATCCCAACCCCATGCGGTATGTCATATCATAAATAGTTCGTGTATGCAAAATGTCCTACTCGATGCAGTCTTACAAATAACATACACTCGTTGATCTGACCTACCTCTAGGGGTAAAATGGTCATTTCCATCGATAAACGTAATATATACATATTTTAATCCCATTTAGCATACTTTTGGATGATTAAATCCCTTGAATTAATGGAATTTGATGCTCCTAATCCTTTAAATTTATGTTTTATACTTAGGAGAGTATCGGAGGATGAAAAGAATGAGAAAGCGGGCCGAAATGGAGAAAATGGACCAAAGTAAGAAATCAACAACGGCACAGAGTTCACCACAGCGGCCGTGCCACTGCTAGCTTGAGCTGAACACGGCACAGGCTCGATTCTGCAGGCGTGCTCCGCGGGCGTGTCTGCAGTCGTGACCAGTTGTAATTCTACTCGAACAAAGGATACTTAGGGGCGAAGAAAGACATTCAAGTCTATATAAACACCCTAAGTATAACCTAAAAAGAAGCGAAGCCGAGAGAAGTGAACACGGGGAATTACTCGAAAACGGCCTGGTTGATTCATCCTAGAAGTGGGAATCACGCTCAGACGGAAGATCATCCCTTCAATTTCCTTGAGGGTTTAGGGTTTTTCTTATGTTTTGTTATTTACTTGCTTACGAGATGTATTCTTTATTAAACATGAACTAAGCCCCTCAAATACACAGGGGATGAAACCTAAGACGAATCTTATTATTGTTTTACAGTACCGTATGATAAATACTTGATTTGCTCTTAATTATGTGTTCTTAATTCTTGTTTTAATATTTCAGGATATTGATTCAAGTATTGATGTGTGCTTAGGCGATGGAGCAAAGTCCACTGTTTAAGAGTAGATCTATCATAGTTAAAGCGGAGTTGTCACGCAACCACAGAGATAAGATGACAAAAATCACAGCCGGATTAGGGTCCAAACCTAATATGGGGAGTCCGTAGATCGAGTTAATGCAACACTAGGGTTTTAATTAGAAAGAGATTTCAATTAATCAACCTGGGGTTAGATGTTAGTAGCCTCAAAAAGAGGTATTAATATAAATTAGGGAATCCTACGGATCAAGTCAAGTGAATAAATCATCTACGGTTGAGAGTTAAATAACAAGTGAAGTCTAGGTGGATTCTCCCTCGGGTATTGTCTTAATCAATCTTTAGTTTTCCCAAAGTATTTTCACAATTCACTCTCTGTGTCTTAGCATCCTTAAAGCAGTAATTAGTTAATTAAACATCGATTCCATAATACTTTGGCTAGATAATAAAAAGATAGTAACTACTAGTACTCTTGGTCCTTGAGGATACGATATTTACGGTCTTGCCATAGCTATACTACCGAGCGATAGGTGCGCTTGCCTTATTCGTTATCGTAGTTAGTTTGGACCACGATCACATTTTGGCCTTAACGGTTGCGGGACTAAGATATTAGGAACACTTGATTTTTATTACTTTGTAGCCATTTTTATTTGTGCAATTAATTTTTATTTTATTTCTACTTTGCTAATTTTTCTTTTTTCCTTGCTTCTGGCAGGTATTCTGGTTATGACTAGAAGAAACCAAGTCAGGACCTCTACTTTTACGATAGTGATATGGAAGGAACCGTTCCACAGAAAGCCAAAGAGAGATAAGGCCAGATCCTACAATACATACAAGAAGAGCAAAAGGGCGATACTAATAACACAGAAGAGATGGTGACCCCAGAATAATCCACTTCCTTCGGTGGTGGCCAGAAAAATCATGCTCCTCGTACTATGTGATTATGCTAAATCGAGGTTTAACAGGAACTGAATCAAGTATTGTTAGACCTGCTATCCTTTGCCAAATAATTTTGAAGTGAAACCTAACACTATACAGGATGATTCAACAATTTGTTTCAGTTTGATGGTTTGCGAGGATGAGGATCCTATACACATGCGAACTTTTTTGGAATTATGCGTCGTTTAAAATTAATGGTGTTTCGATGATGCCATTCGCCTTCGGTTATTTCCTTTTCTTTAAAGGAATAAAGACAAAGCGATGGTTGAATTCTCTTCCCACGAGGATTAATCCCACTACATAGAAGCAAATGGCGAAAAATTTTCTTGAAATATTTTCCAGCCAAACTAAAGCGACTAAGTTGAGGAATGATATGTAACTTACCAATTCGACCCTAATCGAATGGTGGTTTGGGACCCGCGAATCCAGGATAGATAAATATTTTTATACTATATTTGATACATGTGGTATGTGTTTGAACACGTGTTAAAATGTTGTAGGAAAATTTTATGTATGTAATGCACAATTTAAGGAAAAAGGACTAAAATTGTTTAAATGGTAAAGTAGCTTATATTTTAATTGGGTGATTTAATTGGCTAGTTTCTTGCATGAGTGGACTTGCATGGTAAATCATCCTAAAAATTAGGTGAGTGGGCGGCATGATGATGGTTTTAATATTTATTTTTAAATTATATTTAGTAAAGAATATTATATTAATAATATGTAATATGATTAAAATAAAAGAAACATGAAAGAGTTAGTGGATGTTATCTTCACCTTTAGTTTTCTATTACAGCAGAAACTCATAAGGAGAAGAAAGCTTGAGTTTTCCATTTACGGCCTTTGCATGTCACATTGAGGTTAGTGTTTAAGCTTGATTTTTGTGAATTTTACATTTTGAGTTAGTTATCACTAAATACTATCAAACCCATGTTGAAAATTTTAGAGTTTGAAGCATGTTTTTAGATTCGACCATGGATGAACACTTTTGTTTTATTATGTTTGATGGAAGATGTTAAGCATATGTTTGAAATTAACATGTTTTGAGTAGGAGATTTATATGAATTGGAGTATGGGGCTCAAATTGTGAAAATAAATAGTTGAGGGTCTAAAATGCAAAATAAATGGTTGGTATAGACTTGTATAAGGATGAAAGAAAATTCGGCCTCATAAGAAGATAATCCAAATTTCATGTGTTTTGTGTTTTATGCTTTGGGGACTAAATTTGCTAAAGTTGTAAATTATAAAGGTTAAATGGTAAAATATGTAATTATGTGTCTATGACTAATTGAATGAAATATGGGGACTTGAATGAGCTTAAGAACATTGGCCCTTAGCTCAAAATTTATAAATTCAGCGCTATTTTGATATTAGTGAAAATTGGATTAAATAGTAAAAATGCAAACTATGAGTGATAATTTGGAAAATTGTTCAATTATATGTTTTGAGCTAAAATGAATGAAATTTTATTTTAAAGAGCTTATTTTGAATTTATTAGATCAAGAGCGGAAAGAAGCAGGAATCGGATCGGGGAAACGAGAGTTAAATCGCAGTAAGCCGGATAACCTATGCTCTCGACCACCGAAGTAAGTTTATAAGCAATCGAAAATATTTGAAGAGTTATTATATTGTAATATATACATATGTTCAAATGATGTGAAGACTTTGATTATATTTTTATATAGCAGAATGTAATTGTGGATGTTCATGTGCATATGTGTATCTAGTGAGTAAGCTAAAATGAGTACATCAAAGTTTATTTTTCTAGAATATGAGGTGGAATGAATTTAAAATATGTATATATATATATACACTATTCGGAAGTAATGGTCGATCTTTGCATGAAAGCATGATATAATTGAGTTGGATGTGTAGTTAAGGATCGAATATAATTGAATGTGAATCTTTAAGTAGAGATGGCAGCATGTGTGTCGGATAATCCGATAATGCTTGCATTCGTGTATGCGATACATTACTAGAGAATGGCATCGCTTTGTGTAATGCGGATAATCCGATAATGGCACTATGTTGCTTATGTGTGCGATATATTACTAGAGAATGGAACTTTGTGTCGCGGATAATCCGAGTAATGGCAGCTGTGTGTGCGATACATTACTAGAGAATGGCAGCGTGTGTGCGAATAATCCATTAATGGCACTATGTATGCGATACATTACTGAGAATGGCAGCGGTAGTGTGTCGGATAATCCGATAATGGCCTTTATGTGTGCGATACATTACTAGAAGAATGGCGCGTATGTGTGCGAATAATCCGTGTGGCACTATGTATGCGATACATTACTAATGAATGGCCTTTATGAGTGTCCTTTTCCCCAGAACAACGGCACTAAGTGTGCGACACGTTAAGTGAATTGCACTAAGTGTGCGAAATCTACGATTTCTCAAAACATTATATAATAATAGAAGATATCGGAGGTATATCTACTAAGGTAAAAGAGTGCAGTATGTTGGTATCATGGTGTGACAAGGTAAGTCACTTGAACTTTATGATTTATAAGGATGAGGTATTATATAATTAATGAGTTTTATTCAAAAGAATAAATGATAAGTAATTACATGGTTGGTATGAAATCTAGGGAATTTTGGGAATCTTGTATGGTTGTTAGGTTTCTTGTATATACGTATATTTATGAGCTCCTTAATGAGTTTAATTGTTTAAATTATACTTTTGATTATTGAATTATTGTTGAGAAAAAGAAATCATTGCTTATAACTTACTAAGCTAAATTAGCTTACCCGTTGATTTCTTTTGAACAATTATAGGTTTTAAAGTCTAAGCTCGTACTCGGGGATCCTTGTCGAAGTCAAGCACGCTATCCACTACTATTTTTGGTATATTAATTATTGTGAACTTTAGAAATTATGGCATGTATAAGCTTGAATACCTTTTTAAGTTCTTTTTTTATTGAAATGTATATAAAGCCATGCGGAAATGGCTAAATCTCATTTTATAAAACTTACATGAATTCGGTCATAGAAGAAAGGTTTACTATGGAATATATGTCTTGATATATGAAGCTTGATGTTTACTCATATGGTATGAGCAAATGATGAAATAGCTATTAATATTTAATTTACTAGCTATGAAAATTTATTACTCAATAGGTGTATGTTATATTTGAATTTGAGTTATGGAATGAATATGGTCTAAGTATTTATGTGGCATTTGAATGATGGATGAGATTAATATATACATTTTTGGTCATGGTTCATTTGATAAGGGTTATATATTTTCTCTCTTGTATGGATGAAGTATGTTAGGACTTGGACCTTTGATGATTAAATAAAATTGATAAGATATATTCATGATATGTACGAATATCTATGTGTATTATTAATGAATGTGGTATGAAAATGATGCTAAAGTGTTAGTTAATTTGAGTCTTTGTACTTGTGGGTTAATCTAAACCCAGAGGTGTTCATAAATAAAAAGTGAGTCATGTTTATAACGAAAGGTAATTGGTTTGAAATTATGGTTGGAAATAGAAATAGATTAAACATTTGAGTATTAAATATACATATGTACCTACTCGGTCCAACGTTGGGATTAATCATGCGTGGGTGTATTATATGTATAGAAGAGTTGAAATTAGATGATTTGTACATATGTAAATTCGAAAAATCTTTGAAATGATTTGAGCTTAACATGTGATATTTCAAATGAATGCTTTGACTTAGTATTTGGTTAGTGATGCTGCAACCTCTAATCCGGGTGTGATGGATATCGGGTTAGGTGTTACATATTTATTGTAGTACTCGTGAGCTACGGTTTAGTCGGTTCCCGGACTAATAACAGCAGCAGACGCAGTCTAGCTATACATGCCATAGTTTATGTTGTAATAAGCGTGATGACTGGACAGTTGAAATGTGTTTATTTCTTTCATATAGTAATAGATCCACGATCCCGAACGCAGTTGTGGCTGATGACGCCGAGAGTAGTGGCCCACGATTCTCGCTACAATTTGCGTCAAGGCCAAGAATCTCGACCGCTTTCGAGTAATCCGTATGAAGGGGCCGACATGCCTTCTATAGCATGATGAATGATTGGTTCACTAGGTACATATGAACCAATCCGGCTGTTCAACCACCCCCTAAATCCGAAATGTTCTCCTCTGATGCAAATGATGGTACCTCCAATTTTCAATCCTCGAAGAGTAACTAAACCTCCTATTGATCGTGACAGGTGAATGGAGCTTAAGAGTTTAGAGCCGAGGACTGATGATGATGCAGCGAGCTGAATTTTGGCTCGATAATACTGGTTCGTGTATTTCGACGAGTCATTCCTGCCACACCTGATGAGTGTCTGAAGTGTGCCCATATCATTATTATGGGATTCTACCTATTATTTGTGGGAATACACTATGTCTCGCTTGTCTCAAAGAAAGAGGAGGGTTACTTGGGACTTCTTTCTGCATTTGCAATCGCGAAGAAGTATATAAGCCAGCGCTTTATAGACTTTACTAAAGCGTAAGGAATTTCTCGAGCTTAAACTGGAGTCATATGACCGTAGTCTGCGAATATGAGCGCAAGTTTGTAAGACTTAGGTCGCTACGTTTTAGGAATGTGTCTCTATCCGAGGCCATGGTGTGCCGTAGATTCAAGATGGTCTAAATGAGGATGTAAAGCTCGGTTGGTATTCTGGAAATTAACAGCCTTCGTTGTGTTAGTTGAACGAGCTTAAGTAAAGCTGAAGAAGCTGGGGAAAGAAAAACGGAAAGCTAAACTTGAATCTAAAGATTTTCTGAGAGAGATCTATACGGGTAAATTTTCGCAGATGGTAACGTAAGAAGTTGCAAGAATGATGGTAGCCAGATCCAAAACCTAATACCGGGACTTCTAGTACGAGAATGACCACTTAGGTGAGTTCTCTCGGCTCACGTCAGTGGCTGAAGTGTCGATGAATGCTCGGACGAGCAAACACTCCGAGTGATCGCATATACAGAAGGCATTTCTGAGAGTGCTTGGGAGTAAAATCTATTAATCGCAGCTTTGTTATAGGTGTGGTCTTCACTGTGATCACTGGCTCGATCGTTCCCTAGATCTTTAGAAAAGGGTACTGTTCAGAGGTGCGAGACCGAAAGGCACTTCAGCTAGAGGCACCATCTCGTATTGAGGAGGTGAGTAGTGCATGAGAGGAGGACCAATGATGCGGCAGTTATTCGATCGAGATCTTGGCGATGTACGCCAGAAACTTAATGCCTATCAAGTACGAGAGAGGAGGCCTCATCTCCTGCATTTGCCATTCATTAAATATTTTCACCCTCTTTTGATACTAGTGTACTTCTTTTGATATATCCCGCTCAACTCAATTTGCATGTGTGTGAAACATTAGTATCCAAAGCATAGAAGACTCTACCTATTGAGTCTACCGAAAGTTAGTGATTCGGGGTTTCTAACCCCACCAGTCGATGTGTACTTAGTTGATAAAGTAATGCAAGAACTATCCTTTATTGATTAGAGACTTATAGTTTTCCATTTCGATTTGATGCTATTACCTTTCGATGAGATTCGACATTATCCTTGGTATGGATTGGATTAACTTGCTTTAATGGCGCGGTAGTAAATTGGTAGACGCAAAGATTATTGATTTAGAGATGCCAGAATAACGTAATGTCACTTGAATTGAGTCTGCAGACTTGAAAGGGGCACTGGCCGTGATATCTTCATGTTACCTCAGATGTATTTGAGAAAGGGCCGCGAAGTATACTTGCGTAAGGTGATCGATAGCAAAGTAAACCAAAAAGAAGATTGAATCAGACCGGTTGTGTTTAGCATTCAGATGTGTTTCTGGAGGAATTACCGGGATTGCCACTCGTCCAGTGAGGTAGAATTTGGCATTGAGCTATGTACGAGTGGACCAATTCGATTTCGATAGTTCGTTATAGAATGGCAACTGACCGAATTAAAAGGAATTGGAAGGCTCGCTTGCAAGAATTAATAATAGATAGAGTTCACCTGATCGGAGTTTTTCTCCCGGGTGCGCCTGCTTCTATTTGTGAAAGAAGAAAAGATGGGACATTGAGAATGTGCATTGACTATCTATTGTTTCAATAAGGTGACCGTAAAGAACAAATACCGCATAGCCTGCGTGATCGACGATTTATTTAATCACTTTAAGGGAGCCTGAGTATTCTCGGAAAATTGATTTGAGAGTCGTGGATATTATCAACCGCGAAGTTAGGAAATCGGATGTGCCAAAGACTACTTTTCGAACTAGATATGGCTACTGGCGAGTTTCTGGTGATGCCGCTTTGGGCTCACTAATGTTCTTATTGCTTTCATGGACTTGATGAATCGGTATTCAGACCGTGTATTTTAGATCAGTTTGTGGTTGTTATGTCATAGATGATATATCGATCTATTCTCGCGAGATTTTAAAACCAGAACATGGTTTGAGCATTTGAGGTTAGTGTTACGTATTTTCGCAGTGTGAAAAGCAATTGTACCCACTAGAATTTAGTAAATGTGAGTTTTGCTGAAAGAAGTTTATCTTTGGGGCATGTCATTTCAAAGATCGGTATTCGGGTTGACCCGGTAAAATCTCTCAAATATTGATTGAAACCTCACGAAATGTTTCAAGCACGTAGCTTTTTGTGTAATATGTGATATTACGTGACGCTTTCGCGGAAAGGATTCTCGATGATAGCAACCCCGATGACAAAACTATTGCTAAAAGGATGTGAATTTGGAGTGGTCGAAGGCGTCGTAAGATTTGATCAACTTAAGACCTTGTTACTTGGAAGCTCGTGCTCGTTCGGCCCAGTCGGGTAAAAGAGTTTCTGTTATTTTAGTATTAAGTCAATAATGGACTCGGATTGTGTATTGATGCGGGAGGGTAAATTAAACAGCGCTATTGCCTCGAGGCGGTTGAAATCATGCAGAGAAATTATCCAGCGTCACGACCTTGAATTGCATTTTGCCATAGTCTTTGCTTCAGAATGTAGTAACCTCTATTCGGTGAAGCCACCCCGTCTATTAGGATCATAAGAGTCAAAGTATTTATTTCAGGATTTTGAATTTGAGGCAGTGATGATGGTTAAATTGTTGAAAGACTCTGAGCTCGTGATTGATTATCACCGGGAAAATTAGCGTGTACCGGATGCACTTAGTAGAAGTATTATTGCTCTCGTGTATGATGAATGAGATATATTATAGTACGAGGATGGTGCGATCATTCTTTGAGTTGAAAGGTAAGAGACCATTGTTTGAAGCGATGGGTCGAGAAGCTCGATGGTTGATGATGATTTAAAAACAAAGAAATGCTCCGATTAATAGCTCGTATGCGGGTGGAGCTTTCAGGATGAATCTTGTGAGAAGGATTTTTCACGGTTCAAGAATCGGATGCGTGTCGCAGAACGCGAATTGATTCGAATGGTTGTGATGAAGCTCATAGTAGTAGATTATGCGGTTCATCTGTTATCGAAAATGTATATGACACGAAGCGATGTACGGTATGCGCAGTATGAAATGGACATTTCGGACTGTAATCGAAGTGTAGTATTGCCAACAAGTGGCTGAGCGCCAGTGCCGCCGGGGACCTTGGTAGATTATGATGCACAGTGGAAATGGGATGCGAGTCATATGGACCGTGCTCGGGTTTGCCTTTGGCCTTAAGCGAAAAGATTCAATCTGAGTTATTATTGATAGATTGGCGAAATCGGCTCACTTTGTTCTGCAGTAGTATAGATTATTCACTCGATAAATTCGTGGAGATTTAGTACTGCCAGGTGTGCGATTACAGTGCTGTTTCTATTGTGTCGGATAAGTCAAGGGATTTACATCAGCAGTTTTGGAAAGCTGCGAGGATACTTTGAGTACTAAATTACATTTAGTCTGACTTTTCACCCTGGTCGGATGGTCAATCAGGCGTGTTATTCAAATACTCGAGATATGTTGAGATGTTGCGTTCTTGAGGTTTGAAGTGCGTGAATGATACTTACCTTTGGTGTGAATTTGCATACAATAGCCAGCTTTAGTGGTATTAAAATAGCTATCTGAAGCATTGTATGACTGAAAATGCCATTACACCATTATTTTTGGGTAAGGCTACAGTGAGAGACAAGATACCGCGGGGTTGATTTGATGAGAGAAGCGGGCGAAGGAGTTAAAGTAATTAGAGAAAGTTTGAAAATTTGCGTCGGATGGAAGTCAAAGTCATCATGGACTTGAAGCAGAAAGGATGCAGAATTTGAATTGGGTGATCAAGTGTTCTTAGAAAGCGTATGAAAAGATATTTAGATTTGGTCGTGAGAAGCGAGTCGAGATTATGGTAGTATGGAGATTATTGAGCATTATGAGTGATAAGCGTCTGATTGATGTTGTGTCTGAATTAGACAGATTCATAATATTTTCCACGTGTGATGCCGTCGATCTGGATCGGATCCTTCTGCATATAATCAGTCCATGAGATGAAATCCGTCGATTTGACTTATGAAGAACCAATTACGCATACTTTCGTAAGTGAGAATTCACGAAATAAGAATATCGATAGACCGAAGTGATGGCGCCATGCGGGATTGAGGAAGCAGCACAGGAAATGAAGGAATTTAGAAGAAGCATTACTGTTTGTTCTTGTCCTAAGATTTTGGGGTGAAAATTCCTTAAAGAGAGTTCTGATCATGATTCGACCACTAATGTCCAGAATGTTGAGTTTTGGGACCACAATTTGGATAGATAAATGTTTTATACTATATTTAGTACATGGTATGTTTGAGCATTAATATTTAAAATGTTGTAGGAAAATTTATGTATGTGCACAATTTAAGGGGAAAAAGGACTAAATTGTTTAAATGGTAAGAGTAGCTTATATTTTAATTGGTGATTTAATTGGCTAGTTTCTTGCATGAGTGGACACTGGTAAATGGGCGTCACAAATTAGAGTAAGTGGGCCTTGCATGATGATGGTTTTTTAATATTTATTTTAAATTGTGTTATTAGAAGCATGTGCTAATAATATGTAATATGATTAAAATAAAAAGAAACATGAAAGAGTTAGTGGATGTTATCTTCACCTTTAGTTCTCTGTGAAACTCATGAGGAGAAGAAAACTTGAGTTTTCCATTTCGGCCTTTGCATATGCATTGAGTTTAGTGTTTTGGCAGTTTTTGTGAATTTTTACATTTTGATTTAGTTATCCTAAATGCTATCAAACCCATTGAAAATTTTAAATTAATCATTAATAACTA